>JAOYNU010090029.1:0-48115 GCA_026745395.1 Tympanopsis confertula | reverse complement strand
TCTGCAGGCATCTGCTATGCATATGCACAGCATATGAGTCACGTGTCAGCTAACGTTAACTAACGCGCGGTTTACAATATATAGGCAAAGACATTACTATAGATATTAGTTTGCAATTTTGGTCTGACTATTAGTTTACTAATAGTAAGTAGTCGATAAATATAGTTGAATCTTCAGAATCAAACAAAGCTATTATTAGAAGAATAATATAAGCTGCAGTCTTTAATCTAAAACAATAGAAGATAGTAATCCTATAAAGATATAAACTCAATTTACAAATAACCATACTATTTCTTTAGTATTTATATTTTTTTGGTATAGAATAGTAATAGCTCTCTTGGAGAAATAGTTAATTACTACTATAATTATATTATAGCCTTTCTTATTCTTCGGGAGACTGTAGAAGTCCACTATAATATAATCTTATAGTTATTTAGAAGTCTCAAGAGGCTGCAGTAACTCTAGTATATAATCTTTCTATAGTTTTATTTATTGATATATTAAACAGTTTCAGATATATTGTTCTATATCCTCCTTCTATTTAGTCTAGTAATATTGAGTTTTCAATAGTTTAGTAGTCTTATTAATCCCAGAATAGACTGTTAATAGCTGATAATAGATCTCATTTAGTAGATATGTATAGGTTACTATTATTAGAAACTACTATCAAACTCTTAAAATACAATAGGTCTTTATATTCTTTCTAGTCTTCTTATTTGGTAACTGCTAAATGATGTTCTGCTTCCAATTAGAAATTTATTCTATTTACTTGCTAGATTTTATGGATCAATAGTGGGATCTTAATTAGAAATTCTTAAAGTAATTGTGTCTCTTGTACTGTACTTTGTATTGTTATAGAGACTATAAGCTTATTATCCTCAAAGAGCTTTTCTAGAAGTAGTATTTAAAATTACTTAATTGGAGTAGATAGTCCTTTTCTTGATAATATATTTACAATTATATTTTTCTTTCTGGGCTAGTATCTAATTGTTATATAGTATTTAGATATTAATTTAGCCCAGTAAATTTAGTAAGAACTAAGGTATTTTTAGATTGAGAAGTATTTTAATATATTATAATCTATTAGAATTTCAAATTTCTAATACTGATGGAGTCCAGCTAACTTTATATACTACTCTTTTAGAAATAGAACAATAGTATAAAGTTTCTATTTAGATATAATATAGTTATACTCTACTTAATTATATAATTTTGAGTAGTAGGCTACTAGATACTAGTTTCTATTTTCAGTCTACTATATTAAGACTATATCTACTGTATCTCTAGAGGAATTAGTCTTAATATAAGTAAGTTACTCTGGCTAATAATATAATAAAATTAGTATAGTCAGCAATACTTCTTTTAAATTATTAAAAGCTTATTGATATAGAGAATCCTATAAGAACTCTATATTATTCTAAGTAAGATAGTATAGAGATTTAGCTTGCTAATTGAAATAGTATATAAATTTGTAATAGAACCCCACAAAACTAAGGAAAGAATATATATTCTTTTAAGTTTAAGGAATTTTCTAGTTATAAATAGCTTATAGCTTAGTAGAATTAGTATAGACTCTATTAATATTAATAATAAAACTTAGGAACTTAATAAATTGAGTATTGAATTTGTATTTGTATAGAGCTATTTACAGATCAGCCTTACAAAATTTCTATAGTATCTTCTTTATGTAGTAATAATGAGTCAATAGATTCTTACTATAGATTAGGATATTATCTACAAAGATTATAATAAATTAGTTAAGATATTTAGCTAGGACTTTATTAATATAATATTAGAAAGCTATTAGACTATTAGACAATCTAAATAGTATTACTTAATACTTAAATAATCTATATTGTATGTAGAATATTGTCTTATCTTCAGAGTCTGGATAGAATTGAATCTGATAGAATTCTTGCTAGATATCTAGTTTAGTAAAGTATTTGGTCTTTGAGATATATATTAGCAATTTATTGATAAGAAATAAGGAATAATAATTCTTCTTAGTGATTATATTTAGCTTATAGTAGTCTATATAGAATTGTAGATCTTCTAGCTTCTTTACTATTAGAATCAGGAAAGTAAAGTAGATATAGTTTAGGATAATAAACTCCTTTCTCAAATTTTCCTCAATATATTGTTAAAAAGCTTTGAGTTTCTTAATTGTTATCTTGTATAGTAGATAGTAACCAATATCTATATCTTGGTTTTTCTCAAGATTAATCTTTATATCTAAATCTCGATAGAAAGAAAGAGTATTAAATTGTATTTTTGAGGCTATATTAGTAAATTTATAATAATATTCTAATAGTATAGCCTTAGATTCAATTATCTCTTTAACTAGGTAATATTCTTTGAGAATATAGTTAATATTAATAATAGATACTATAAAAGTCTCTATCTTTGGATTTAGTAGAAGATAATAATAGAACTTAGCAGAAATAACTGAGATCTAGACTATTAAAAATAGTTTTGGACATTTCTTATTATTAGTCTTAGTAATTATTATCTTATTATTAAGATTCTACTATATCTTTCAAAGAATATCTTTCTTTATTGAGTTTCTATAGTATTTTCTCTAGATTTCCAGCTAGAAAGTAGAATAATTCTATCACTCTAACTCAATTTCTTTATTTATTCTTTTATTACAACAATCTATATCTTGCTAAAAGAAGAGATTCTTTAATATTTCTTCAAAGAAATAGTAACATAAAAGAAGTATAAAGTTAGCTACTATTTTATTGAAGTTTGGAGGAAGTTTCTTTGGCTATAAGATATATTTTCCTTTAATATCTAGTTTAATATTATAATCTATAAAGAACTTTCTGCCCAAAATAACATCTTAGCTAGAAGCAAGATATATAATAATAAAGAAGATTCTCTGGAAATAATAGTTATTTATTGTCAAAGAAAACTAGACTTCCTAGATTACTGGCTTACTAGATTGTTCTTTGTAAGTTGAGAGTAGAATAGATTAAAATAGTTTTCTTATCTTGAAATTGAACTTGCTAAAGGCAGTAATCAGTTATATATTTATAAGAACTAGTAAATTAGCTCTAGTATTACCAAGAATAGAGACAGTAGAAGAGTATCTATTATAAGCTATCTATAATTTAAATAACAAGCTATTTCTATTGATTAAGTTATATAACTATAGTAAATCTTGCTAGCTTATAGAAGAATCTTTCTGTAAATCTAGTTGTTTTCTAATATTTTCTCTAGTTTAGCAAGTTGCTAGTTAGTAGTCTTGGGTTAAGTAGTTAAAATTGAGACTGAAATCAAGACTATAGGTATAGTAGTTTTCTTCTTAGAATATATTGATAATATATATCCTTGCTTACTATAATAGAAATATAATTCTTTTGAGATATAGTATTATTTCTCTTTAGTAAATAATTCAGTTTGCTTATTGCCTATAATAGTTAAGACTATTAAAGCAGTAGAATCTATAGTTTTCTTATTGTTTCTTCTATAATTTCTAGTAGTATTACTATAATAGTAATATTATATCTTAAGGGATTTAGCCTCTATATAACAAAAGTCAACTAGATTATTAAATAAGTTAAAGTTAATAGTATAATAATTAATAGTTTGGTTCCTGAGGATATTATATAGTTTATTGTAGAAATCTACCTTTATATTTTCCTATAGATAATTAGAAAGAGACAATAGTCTTAAGAATTTCTTATAGAATATATTAAAATTATCTATAGATTTCATCTAGAAATAACTCAGTTTATAGTAAGCATTCTTACTTTTATAGGAGTCATAGAATATAGACTCAAGATAATTGAGTATATTTTTTGTGTCTTAGTAAGAATTAGTATAATTACAATAATAGATAGTAATCTATAGATTAGTCTTACCTATACAATAGCTCTTTATATACTAGATATTATTCCAGAGTATTATATTAGTTAGTATTAATTCTTAGTTTATTCTCTATTCTATTATACTATCTAATAAAATCAAAATCTTTCTTCTTTCTATTAGTCAGAAGAGGGAGATCGGAAACTCTTTCTAACTTTGAGATCTTAGTAACTGTAGATTGAATTATTATAGCTACTGTAGATTTATGAGAGTTATGAGAATTAGGGCTAGGAGTAGGAGAGGATTTATAATAAGCTAGAGCTATTAATAGTTATTTCTGGAAATTCTCTTTCTATTAGAAGATAATATTAAATTGGTCCTTTATCTAAAAGAACTGCTTTTTTCAATTAGCTTTCTTAGTATATTAATAAGTATAAACTTCTTCTATTTATTGGAAATTGGTAATAATCAAGTTGTAATTATAAATAGTCTTAATTAACTATTCTTTTAGATAAGTAATCTTATTATTTTAGTACTCTAGTTCCACAGACTAGTTATTGTTTTTCTCTATTAGAACAATTATTTTCTTATCTAGCTCCTCTTGATTCTACTTCTAAATAAGTACTATAATAGTGATATTCTTAAATATATTAGTTATATTTTTATAGTATATTTTATCAAAAATAGCTTGGTTCTTAATAGTAATAATATAATTGGGGTTCTTATAGTAGATAAGATAGAAACCTCTTATTGCAATTACTTGAGAGATAGCTTTCTTTATAATAGAAATAGAGGGAAAGGCTGAATAGTATCTAGAAGTCTGGGGAATATCTTAGCTAGATAAAGCTATATTGAATTCAGTTCAGATCAAATTGTTTGGGGATTTGGGGTTGAAAGACATGTGTAGACCTAATAATAGTAAGGTTGCATCATGGCTAAATTGCGTGGAAGAGTAGTTAAAGTAGGTTTGAGTTTTATTATTGTTACAGAGGCAATCAGAAGAAAAGATATCTTATTAAAAATGCTTAGGATCGTAGAAATAATAAAACTGAAGAGAGGAAAGAGGAGGGGAGAGGCCCCTGACTAGAACTATCTATATCCACACACAACAGCGCTAAGTCTAATCAAGCTACCTTTGCAGGTATCTGCTATATATATGCACAGTATATGAGTTATGTGTCAGCTAACATTAACTAACACGCGGTTTACAATTTTAAAATATTTACCTAGTTCCAAGAAATCTTTATTGATTATATATTATAGATATCTTCTTAATATATAGAGAAATGTCTCTATTGTGATTTAGAAATAAATTCTATAAGAAGAATTCTAAGATTCTATAAATATATTAATTTATAAATTTAATTTTAAATTTTCTATATATTGTTTTATTTAACTCACACTTATTATACTGTAATATTTATATTAGTTATTCCTATTAGATTCTTCTTTTTTTCTAGATATAGAGAATAATCAAAGTCCAATAATACTCTAATTTCCTATATCTAAATTACATATTCTATAAGCTAAGTATTACATTCTAATAGCACTATCTATAGAAATATATAATATAAAAAATATAAGTCTAATAATCCTAGAAAGACTATAGAAAATTTAAATAATATAATAATAATTAATTTCCATTATTTATAGTGTTTTCTATTTATAGAATTTAAACTTTAATATTTTTCAATATAATATATATATCAAAACTTTATATTTATTAAGTTTTAGCTATTAGAAGAATAGTTATGGCACTTTGAGTAAAGATAATAAAATATAGATTTATATCTAATATTATATTTCTATTTACTTAGTTCTATAATATTATATAAATAATTAGCAAGTTTATATAAAACCTTAATATGATTTATTTTCATACTTATTATATATAAGTATATTTTAATAATAAACACACCTAATCTCTAAGTTTCAGTTTCAGAACAAAACTGACTTATCTACATTTAGTATCAATTTAACTATTGTCATTACTCTATGTCTCCTTAGCCCTTCTCCTATAATCTCCATACTATATACCTCATAGTCTATCTTCTATCTAATCCTTATTAGTTCTTATAGTCTTTTAATTTTAATTTTAATTTATTTCTTTATTAAGTTTTATCTTTATTATTATTAATATATTATTCTCTTAAGAGTTTTTTGTTATTTTGTATTCTATTTTGGTATATTGGTATATTCTACATTCTATGTTATTTTTTATTTATATATTTTATTTATATTATATAAGATACTATAACTTTATACTATAATTAATTTAATTTCTTTTAGACTTAGAAGAAAGATTCTAATTAATTATTAAGAAAATATAGAGCTTTAATAGAACAAACTAATAGAATTACCTATAGATAGTATTAAAGAATAAAATATAGTATAGAACTTTAATTAGCTTAGAAAATATAGAATAGTAGTAATTAGTTAAGTTATATAGTCTTGAGTAATATAATTTATAAATTGTTTTAATTTAATTTAATATATCTTAAATATTTAGTTTCTATATGTAAGGGGCTATAGTAAAGTTTAAATATAACTGGGTGGTATTACAATCTATTTAGATAAATCTTAAGAAGGTATAAATACAGGAATAGTATATGTAGAGTCTGTAGCAGGTATTTATGTACTATAGCTAGTTGCCTAAGATAATAGTTATTTCTATAGAAATTAGTTATAGTCTAAGACTGTAATCTTTCTATTGGAAAATAGAATTGACTTATAATATTAGCAACTATATATATATACTAATTAGCTGTGGACTCTATAGCTTATATATTAGATCTATTCTATTATAGTATCTTTCTTCTTTTCTCAAAGTGTAATTTAATTTATTTCGAATACTATAATATATTCTCTTTAGTTTTCTTATATATCTAATACCTCTATATTCTTGACATTAACTTATAGTTTTTATATTAGATTTATATAGTCTATCTATAAAACTAAGAATTCCTTTCTCTTCTCTTAGTCTATTCTCTTTTTATATTTATTTAGAATTCTCTCTATCTTATATTCTTTAGATTTATTAACTATTACTATTAGAGACTATACTTTATTGTTTTTTTGTAAGAATAATAGATTTATTGTAGTTAGTTAAATTAAGTTAATATAGAATATACTGTATATATTAATAGAGATATCTAATTTAATAGTAAAGGAGAAAATTCTA
Organism: Tympanopsis confertula; assembly: GCA_026745395.1. Lineage (NCBI taxonomy): Eukaryota > Fungi > Ascomycota > Sordariomycetes > Coronophorales > Scortechiniaceae > Tympanopsis > Tympanopsis confertula. The sequence goes on along the minus strand of JAOYNU010090029.1, from coordinate 41,124 downwards.
GTTATAGTATATTTGGTATATAACTAGTTGAGTTTCTTATAAGTGTAACTATATTTTATTACTTTTATAATATATTAATACAGCTTATTAGTATTGATTTAACTATTCTTATTATTATTCTTAAATAAATCCTATTATAGTCTATATTTAGCTTATTATATTTCTTATTTTATTGACTAGAATTATACTAGTCTTTTCTAGTTTAATAACTAGTTTTACTTAAATATTAATATTGATTAGTTCTATATTATAGCTATGTATAAAGGAGAAGAGTAATAGACTTATTAATATAGTAATTTAGTTATTAATTGCTATTATTATTATTAATAGAAGTACTATTTAGTTATTCTAGCTATAATATATATAAATCTTAATATATTCTATTTCTTAATTAGTATATTCTATTAAACTATCAATTTATAGATAGAATACTATTGATAGCTATTAATATATTTTTAATTACTAGTAGATAGATAATCTTCTAGAATTTATCTATAAATTATATTCTTCTATTACTTATAATTATTATTAGATAGTTATAGTATAGAAAGAAATAGTAAATAAATTTATCTACTAATATATTAGTAGTAATTAAGTCTATACTAATTAACTCCTTTTAATGATTAATTAATAATTACTAGATAATTGATTTTACTCATTATTTCTACTAAGAGTAACCCAATAATAAAATCTATTAAAATCTTGAACTATATATAATCTAACATTAGTAATAGTTTTAATAACTTATACTTCTTATCTCTTTAAATTATACTTTATTTATAGACTCTATAGTTCCTTATAAATTAATATATATCTATAGCTATTCTAGACTAATACTACTTTTAAGTCAATATTATATATATTATATTTCTTTTAAGATAGCTAGTAAGACATAAGTTATAAGTATTTTAAATTAATTATATTTACAGCTCCTCTAATTCTAGTATCTAAATATATTTATAATATCTTAATAAATTTCTACTATTCAACTAGTATTCTAATAGACTAATTTTTATAGTAACTTTATTAGAGACTTAATAATTACTTTTATATAGAGTATTAGTATATTAAGTATATATCTTATTATCTTATTTTATATTATTCTATAACTATTGGAACTTACTATCTTTAAAGATATATATGAACAATATCTTACTTTTTAGCTAGAAAGTTACTATTTTAGTAAATGTAGTCTTTATAAAGACTACTTAAATATATTAAATATAAACTAATTTATCTTCAAATAATATATAAATATATATAGAGATATAATTATTATTTATATTCTATAGTAAATTTCATTCTTATTATAATAATATACCTAATTATACTACTTACTTATCTAGTCAATACTATAGTTTAAAATTAAACTCTTTTAGTAAATTAATCTATTTTATATATTTCTTATTTAATTAGTATTTCTAATAGAAATATTATAGATTCTTATAATTAGTTATAATAATAAATCTCTTGACTATTTTAATTCTATTTTCTATTATTTTAATATATAAATTACTAATAGTAGCTCTTTATTATAAATCTAATAGTTGCTTTCTACTAGTAATAACTTCTAAAAGAGACATATATATAGTTTTAGAATACTATTATTTTATATCTAAGACAATATAGCTTTTATTATCTATTTTAATATATTAGCTTTTAATATAGTCTCTCAATTTTTTTAAACTATACTAAAATTAGTATTATAATAAAGAATTTCTTTAATTATTTAAAGCTTCTTTGATACTCTATATTTTATATAAATATTACTTCTTTATATATTAAGATTACTAGTAGATAGACTAATTCTATAAAATTAGAAATAAAAATTTAATAGAAATTTGTAAAACTTATAAAACTTTAAATATCTCTAAAAGTCTTAGGAATTTCCTATATCTTAATTGCCTTAATCTTCTTTGGATTTACTATAAAACTTTTGTCTACTTAATAATAAAACTTAAATATTTTACTAATTTCTATTTAAACTCTAATTTCTTAATATTATATTAAAATCCTACATTTTATAACTATTATAATATCTATACTATTTTCTTCTAGTAATTTTTAAGTATTCTATTAGAGTAGATAATAATACTATTTATATAAGTTAATATAAAATTATTAAGAAATTTATATAATATATAATTAATATATTATTGAAATAAGACTAGTATATCTATTAACTTAAATAGTATTATATTCTACTTAAATAATCTATATTATATATAGAAGACTATCTTATATTTCTTTTCTAGCTATATCCTAATCTTATAGAATATAATAACAATATTGAACTTAATAAACTATCTTATTATTGATATATTATATAGTATCTTATAAATTAATAGTAGAGAGTATTGGTCTTTTGTATTTAATATATTAAGTTTTTAATAGTCAATATAGAAATAGATTCTATCTCTAAACTTTTAAATTAATAGAATTAGTAAAGTTGCTAATAATTGGCTAATATAAATAAAGTTCTTATCTAGTAGATTGGTTAGTATCTTTTATAGTACTAATAGCTTCTTCTTATTTATCTTATATAATAGTCTATAAAATAGAAATATTTTATTACTATTTATATCTTTCTTTAATAAGATTCTATAATTAATACTAAATTAGTTTAGAATTAGTTTATTAGTTAGTTTTCAATTAAAGATCTTTAGTTATTTCTAAAAGTATATAGAAAGCTTAGTCTTTGGATTTACTATTATCTTTGATTTTAGTACTTTCTTAATATTATATAGTAAAATATAACTAATAATTAACTATATATCTTAATAGTAACTATTAACTATCTATTCTATCTATTCTATATCTATCTTCTGAATTATAAGATACTTTATACTATATAGACTAACTAAATAGTCTATATGATTCTAATAATATATTTTATTACTATATTATATAGATATTAATATATTCTAGATTAGTTAAGTTCTTTTTGTAAACTTAAATCTCTTATAGATATTCTAAGATAAGTTCTTTTAATTGTTCTAGAATAATATAAGTAAATCTATATTCTTACTAGTAGCTATATATATTAATATTAAAATAGATAATATAGATAATTTATTCTATTTTCAAAATAATTCTATTAAATAGTATTTAATAATTTAACTTAATATATAGAAAGTTCAATATAGAAGAAAGAGTTTTATTAATTAATATATAAATACTAGTACTACTATCTATTAGAGTTTTGATAAATTGTTAATTATTTAATTATATATTAATATAAAATAATAATATAACTCCTTTCTTTAATTATTTAACTCTCTTTAGTTTCTACTTACAATTGAGGATAGAAGCTACTTATTTTCTAAATTAAAATCTTTGGCTAAATTGTTATCCTTTTAACTATTATAAATAATCTCTTAGTTAATCTTCTTCTTAACTTCTTTTTTATAGTAGTATATATAATATATACTTAGTTTATTATACTAAGTCGCTATATTAGAATAAGAAGATAGATTCTAATTCTATATCTATTATATCTATAGTATAAATAATAATTTTTATTCTTATATTTATCTATATCTATATTTAATATCTATTTAGCTTATTTTTTTTTTAATTTTTAATTTTAAGAATTTATCTTTATACAGTTAATAATTAGTATCTATTCTATCTTATTAGATTGTAATATTACTTAAGAAATATAGCTAATTTAAATCAGAAGTAAATTTCTAGTTAGAATTGTATTTTGATTTATATTAATCTTGTATAATATATTAACTATTCTATTATAAATAAATAGAATTCTAGAAATATAAAGAGTATTTTTTAGTAAGAAGTTAATTAAATATAGAAGTTTAGCAAGAATAGTTAGATTACTACTCTATCTTACAAATTAAAATCTCTATATATATTATCTATATATTCCAGAAGATTAGCTAATATTATTATATTTTATTAATATTAAATATAGATTATTATATCCCTTATAACTATCTTCTCTAGCTTAGTAAAAATATAGTCTATCTAGCTACTTAAGAAGTCTAGTAAATAACTATTAACTCTTAAATTTACTTCTATTTTAGTTTTCTATTTTAGCTACTTGGTAATTAATTCTCTAAATTTATTAGAATTAAGTAAAATCTTCTTTAGCTACTTCTATTTTCTATTATTTATCTTATTATTTTCTAAACTATCTTCAATACTTAGTATAGATACTAGAATATCTATTATCATTTTAGAGAATAAGAGTGTCTTCTGAGCTTGGAATTACTCTATCTATACTAACTAGTATTTTAACTATATAGTTAGTATATAGAACTAAACTATTATCTTCTATATCTACTCTGAATTGATTATAGAAATATCTTTAATCTACTATAAGCAATTTTAATAGTATTGACTCTGCTTAGTAACTCCTTAGTCTATTATAAGTAATTACTATAATTTAACTTACTTAGAGACTTTTTTAACTTAGTATAGATAGTCTCTTTGACTCTATCTATAGTTAATAGATACTTTTTAATCTCTATTAGCAATTAATAGATACTTGATTCTGTCTATAGTTGATAGGTACTCTTCAATCTCTATTAGTAATCAATAAATACTTAACTCCTATTAGAAATTATTCTTCTTCTTCCAACTATTGTAATAGTAACTATAATACTTTTTTATTTAAATATTAGAGAAGAGAAGATTAATCTATATAAAGGGCTATAACAAAGTTTAAATGCAATTGGATAGCATTATACTCTATTTAGATAAATCTTCAGGAGGTATAAATATAGGAATAGTACATATGGAGTCTATAGCAGGCGTTTATATAATATAGCTAGTTGCCTAAGGTAGTAGTTATTTCTGCAGAAATTAGTTGTGGCCTAAGACTGTAATCTTCCTGCTGGAAGATAGGGTCGACTTATAATATCAGCAACTACACGCACGCGCTGGTTAGCTATGGACTCTACAGCTTATATATCGGGTCTAGACTGTTACAGTATAGTATTATTTACTATAACTTGATTAACTAAATTATCTTTTTTCCTTTGAAATAGTATTTCTATTATCTTTATCTTTATATATATATATATTAATTAATTTAACTAATTATAATTATTTATTCTCATTATTTATTTCCAATAGCTTATTACTATATCTTTCTTTATATTCATTTTAAGAAAGTAATAAATACTAATTACTATTATATAAAAAAGCTCTTTTATTTTATTTTTATTACTAAAGTAAAGTTTATTTACAATAAAATAGAACTTTATTATCTTCTTAATCAATTATTTATATTAATTTATAATATTAATATTTTAATAAAAGATTTATTATTCTATTCTTTAATAACTCTATAATAAAATTTTCTATTATAAATATAAATATAAATTATATTATATTTATAATTATCTTTCTATAATTATATTAGATTAATTTCTCTTATTCTTATTTTCTTTTATTTTTTCTTTTTAATAATTTATATTTATTTCTATAATATCTTATCTTTAGTAAAAGTTATCTATATTTCTATACTATTTTCTTTTCTTTTCATTATATTTTAATAGATTTTAAAAATTTATAGTTCTTATAAACTATATTAATTTTTTGACAATTCTTACTATAAATTATATCATACTTTCCGTTTTCTTTTTTCTTTTTATAGTTATTTAATAAAATTAGATAATTTCTAATTTCTTAATTTTTTTTATGTACTCTCTCTATTATATTATTGTATCTATTGTATTTATTTAATAAGATATTCTTATTATTATAATTATTATTATAATTTAATATAATTTAGTTTATTATATATTTAAACTTTCTATTAATAAATACTAATTTTAATATACCTTCATAAAATAGCTTTTTATTATAAGATTCTAATATTAATATATAAAATATTAAGTATAGTTCCTAATAACTTTCAAATAATTTTAACTTATATTTCTAATATATATATTTACCTACTATTTAAAATAAATTCAATATAGTATTATCTATTTTATAGCTATATTAATTAATCTTTATATATTTATTCTATAAATAAATCTAACTATTAATCTTAAAAGAGATATTCTTATGATTCTTATCTATTTATTACTTTATTATAGTCTTTATATATTATTATATCTTCTAAAAATAAATTTATATTCCTATATCTCTTTAATGTTATAATAATCTCTATTAACTTTCTATTTAGAGTTTTATTAATATTAATATAGAGTTCTATTAGTACTTTATATAATATTATCTATATAATTAAATAATTTATATTATTAATAACTATTTTATTTAATCATTCTATTTTTAGTTTATATAAATATATAAATAATATTTTAAAATCCAATTTATTCTTTTAATTTACTTCAATAATAAGATTCCAATAATTTATACTTAATTACTAATTATTAATCAAACAATTTCCAAAATTAAGAAATAGATAGTAATTCTCAATTACTAATAAGGTTTATCAGAATATTAAAAACCAATATTATATATTTAATTAAAATATCTATAAGCTTTAATATATTAATCTTCTTAACATAAAATATATCAAGTAATAATTGAATTATCATATATCTTTCTATTTCATATTGAGACTAAAAATCCTAATATAAAGTTTACATTAATCTAATTTCTAAATCTTTCTAGAACTAATAATAATTATAACAGTTTATATAGCTTATATCTGAGAACTAAATTATATTCATATATTAAATATTTATATATATACTGTCTAATATTATTTTAACTTCAATAAATCTCATTTTGATTATATTTAAAATATATTTTCTTTTCTAAGTTTAATAAGATTATAATATAGAAATATAAGTTAATGGAACTAAAGCTTATAATCTTCAACTAATTAATTAAATCAATATATAATTATATTAGAATTCTATGATAGTTATAGAAGAAGTCTTTTAATTAAATCTACTTGATTTATAAGCTAATATTAATTTTGAGATGTGTTAATAAAAACATAGAGCTTTATTTAATTAAAAAAAAGAAAAATCTTAGATTTTAAAACTAAATATTAAATTTATCAATATAGTTAGTACTAACTTAAATAATATTCTATACTATATCTCTATAAGCTTCTTTTAAGATACTAAATTATTTAATATCAAAAAATTATAATATATATAAGAAAATTATATTATAATTAGTATATAGTTTATTAAACTAGAGTCTAGTATTGAATAACTTTTATAACTATTAAGTATTAAAAAATAATATTTTCCAATATAATATAATAAAATTAATAACATATAAGAGTTTTTGAGTTACTTAAGTCTAATAGAATTAGATATCTATTTACTTATATTTTTAAGAGATACTAAATTATAGAAAAATAATTAAATTAAGACTAAATAAAAACTTTAGATTTAAAGATAATTATTAATAAGAAAATTCTATTCTATTATAGATATATATAATTACTATTATCTATTTATAATTTGTAGATTATAAGATCTACTTTTTATTATTAGATTAAGTAATTACTTAATAGTTTATGGAAATTCTTATCATAAAGTCAATTTTATTAAAATTCTAAATATTATACTTATAAACTCTATACTTAATAAAGTCTAATTAAAGTTAAAAAATTAATATTATAGTTAGTTAATTAATAATAAATTTATTATTTTCTAAACTTGAGATTATTAGAAAGATACTTCTTATATACTACAAAATAAGATCTATTATTTATAAGTAATTCATTTTTTTCTTTTTATTAATTTATAGTTATTAGTATATTATTCTTTTAAGAAATATAATATATAATGTATAATATAGATAATTTTATACATAGATCTAAATTTTTTTAATTGAATTATATTAATGATAAGATTAATTTAATCTTATAAATTTAAAGTAATTTAAGTCTGAATTAAAGACTTTTCAATTCTATTTTTCTAAATAATAATAAGAAAAAAATAATTTAAATTTCAAAATATAGTATTTTAAAATAGAAAAGAAATTAGAAATTAATATTAATTAATAAAATAGTTTATATTAATAAATAACTTATATTACTATTATATTAAGAAAGTTTATTTATAATTATTATAGATTATTATCATAGTTTTATTAATTTCTATAAAAATATTAAAAATATTTTTAATTACTTAGAGGTATATTCTATAATTTATATAACAATAAGAACATTTATTATAAATTATGTTATTTCTAAATAAAATCTATAAATAAGTTCAATATATTTTATAAGAAGTTTCTAAAACTATTAATTTTTTGTAAATATTTAGAAAAGAATTTTAAAATATATTCCTATAATAAATTATATTACTAAGTTAGCTTTCTTTATTATTCTTCTAAAATTTCTAGAAAAGTCTGCAATATAATAGAATATACTAGAAATAATATTAATTAATATATAAGTTTATGGTTTATAAATATAGTATATTAGAATAGAAAATATAAGATTCTAGATATATAGTATATTATAAATTTTTATTATAAAGTAATTAATAATATTTATATTCAAATATAATATTACTTAGAATAAAACTTAAAGAATAATTATAAATAATTTATAATTCAACTAATTCATACTATTAAATCTAATTATAATATAATATTAAAGAAATTAATATATAAAAAATTCAATATTCTATTAGATTCTTATATAATAAAGCTATAAGAAAAGTCAAAAATATATATTGAATTCAATGTTAGCTAGAAAGATTTTTATTCTAGAGTATTAAGAAATTTTATAAATATAGAATCTTTAAATTGAGATAGATCTTAAATATGGTGAAATAAAAATACAAAATAGTATAATAAGAATATAAAATATTATAATTATTATAATAAGAAAAGGTTTATAAGTCTAAAAAAATAATAACTTAAAAAAAAATAAAAAACAATTAACTATATTATAATATATTATTATAATACTAGATTTAGATTCTATAAAGATTTGAATATTAATACAAATTAGCTTTATTAATTAAATACAGATAAAATAGCTTTTATATAATATTAAGATATAATCAGCAAGATAAATTATTATTAATAGATATAAAATTTAGAAATTTTATCTATATAGAATATAGATAAAGTTCTAATAAAGACTATAAGATCTATATTTAATATATTCTCTTTATATAAAAGTCTAGTAATTATACTTAATATTATAATAATAAATAGTAAAAATAGAATTAAGATATAGATGAAAATATATTATATAAATTTCAAAGATCTATTTAATAAAAAATAAATAATAGTATTAGCAAAGAATAAAGTATATAACTATATAATAAATCTTAAAGAAAACAATTAAATCTTAGAAAAACTAATTTATTTTTTATCAATAATATAACGTATTATATCTAAATAGTATTTAAAAAGTAATTTAGAAAAACACTAGATTAAGTTCTTATAAAACTCTATAGAAATACAAGTTCTCTTTATTTTAAAGAAGAATAGTTTATTATAGTTATATATAGATTACTAAGGATTAACATTTACTATCTCTTATTTTAGAAGTACTAGATAAACTTAAAAAAAAATTGAAATATTTATATAGCTTAATCTTAAGAATATATATTATTATATCTAGATTTAGAAGAAATCCAGATTTACTTAATAATATTCTAATCTATTAGAAATTAAAAATAATATATTTAAAAATTTTCAAATTTATTTTTTATATAAATATAATTATATTTCTAGACTTTATAATTACTCTAGAGAGAATAAAATGTAATTATATTAAGACTATAAAAAATAATTAGAGTTGAAATATTTATTTAATACATAGTAATTTATTAGTTTTATTAATTGCTAATATAAGTTTATTAAGAATTTCTCAAAGATTATTATATTTATAAAAATATAAGATACTATAGCTATATATTATAATATAGCCTAGTCTTTTTTAGATTTAGAATCTCAGAAAGGAAGACTCTAATTAGTTATTAAGAAGATATAAAACTTTAATAGAATAAATTAGTAGAATTACTCATAGATAGTATTAAAAAGTAAGATACAGTATCATCATCATTATATTATTATAAGTATATATTGCGGAAGGCTGTATAGATTCACTAATCACAGTTCCAGAAATATCCCAATGTTTATATGCCGCCTACAAGTAGCTTTCTACTAGTTTACCTCATTAAAATTTAATCTCCTCTATAGTCACCCCTCCTACTATTTACTATATTTAATCTCCTCTATAAACCTCTAATAACTATTATTGTTTATCTCTAAATAGGTTCTATCAACTAGTTAACTAAATTTATTACCTAGGTCTAAACGGGTTTAGACAGCACAGCACACAGCTGTAAAGTCTTATAGAATTCTAATTAGCTTAGGAATTATAAAATAGTAGTAATTAGGTAAGTTATATAGCTTTTTATAATATATATCTATAATTAGCCAAATGAATATAATGATAGTATAAAATAAATAAGAAATAATAAAGCTTTAAATTTATGTAGAAATCATAGAAATTATTTAAAGTACTAAACTATAGTTTTATTATTATATTAATATTAAAATATTTTAATTTTTAATATTATATAAAAAAACTATTATTAGAACTATTTAAAATTAAATTATTTTTTATTATTATATATTCTCTATATAAAATATTAATTTAATAATTTCTTAAATCACTAAGATTAAAATCTAATTAATTTATTTTTCTAAATATTATGAATATATATTAAATTCTCTAGAATTTAGAAAGTAAAATCTTTATATTCTATCTAATAGAAATTAATTCAATTATTAATAAGAAATATATTAAAATAATTAATTTCAAAATAGAATAAAAAATCTAGAAGATTATAAAATTCCTTATATTAAATATTATAAATTCATAGAAATCCTTTTTAAAATTTATTTAAAGAAATTATCTTCTTTATAATTAGAAATTAATTGACAAATTAACCTAGAACAATTATTTATGTTTTAGAGCTATTTTCTTTTTATAAATAATTAATAAAAATACTATAAGTAATTAGAATTTATATTCTAAAAAATTTATATTATTAAAAATTTATTATTTTACTAATAAATCTATTTATCTCTTCTCTTACAATGATTAGAAAACTAGAAAATAATATATAACTCTATATAGACTATTAAAAGCAAAATACTATAATAAATAAAAATAGCTATCTAATCTCTCTTATTAATAAAAATTTTAAATAATTAACTAGAATTAAACATTTAATAAAACTTTTATTATATTTAAATATATTTTAAAATAGAGATCTCATAATCTTATAAGATAAATATAAAATATTTAAAATTAAGATTACCTTTTTTTAAAATAATAAGAATTTCTATAATTTTTCAGTATTATATAAATATAATCTATAGATATTATCTTTTTAAAAGAATATTTTTTAACCTATTAAGCAAATTTAGAGTTTTATATTATCTTTAGATAATAAATCTTTAATTTTCATTATAGAAAAGAATAATATATATACTACTTTAGAAAAACTAATAATTATCTATAATTAAGATAAATTAATAATATTAATAAAATCTAATCCTTTATTTTTCTTCAAATTATAACTATTTTGCTAAATTATTATCTATTCTAAAAGAACTCTATAAATACAAAGTTTATTATATAAGATTATATTTAATAAATTAAAGATTATTTTAATAGAGTTATTAGTAATTATATATTTTAATTCTATATAATTAATATAGATTAAAACTAACTTTTTAGATATAATAACTAAAGCTATATTAAATTAGTTATAGAATAATAACTATTAGTACTCTATAATTCTTTTATAAATATAATAAGTAATATTAAAGTTTAATATAGAATTAATAAATATAGGTCTTAGTCAATATATAATTATCTAATTAAATAACAAAGCTCTTAAGTATTTTATAATTAAATATTAACTAAATATTAGATAGACTTAATAATTAAAGTCTTAATCTTTATTTTATAGAAAGAAAAATTAGAGTTATTAAATTATATTTTTAAGTAATTTATCTTAATATAAGGGTTTATAACTGTATACTATATAGTTTAAACTCTTCTAGATATAGATAAGAAATCTAGTTTATTAGTTAATAGGATTTATTTAGAGATAAATAGTAGAGGGGATAATTATAAGGATATTAAATAGAGTAAATAGTAAGGGGGATAACTATAGAGAAGATTAAATATAATAAATAGTAGGCAGGTAATTATAGAGGAGATTAAATGGGATAAATAGTAGAAGGAGTAACTATAGAGTATAGAGAAGATGTGAGGACTGTAGGCCTGTTATTGGTATAGTACAGTAACTAGGACAGTACTAGTAATATTATATATAAAGAATTAAACTTAGGATACATAGACTTCAGTATATATTGCAATAGTACAGAGCTGATTACTAGTTCTTCTAACCAGTAATTACAGGACTATTTAAGAGACTACTTGCTAAGTAAATAGCTATATACTGACCTAAGTCCATATCTTAGCTATTAGATACCAACTATACTATATTATACAGATACTATAGGAGAGGTCCTAACAGTTATCCTCCTTCTTAAGAAATTATATTTCTATAATTCTTAAAGCTAAATTATCCATATTATATTATATATTAGTTATATTTAATTATATATAGATTATAAGCTATATTATATATATTTATTGTAACTAGCTCTTTAAACAAAAACCCTCTTGGGAAAAATAAAGAGATTATAGCTATCTCTATAAGCAAAGTTACTTATAGTTTGCTTCTATTGGTTTTATTATATAGAGAGTTTGGAATCTCTATATTTTTATCTATAACTTGTTTAGTATATTTAAGTTATATACTATATATATATATAATAGATTTATCTGATTTAGCTATATTGAAATATATAGCTTCTAGCTCTTATTAATATTATTTATAATACTAATAGTAGTAACTCGAGACTAAAGATATAAATAAGATAGTCTAAATTGCTTTAACTTCTATTTTAATTTCTTTCTTTTCTAAGTTCTCTGCTTCTACTACTACTAATATACTACTCTTTTAGAAGTTTCTTATTATATTTTAATATATTACTATATTCTATATTACTTTCTACTTAAGTATTTAATTTGTACTATATTATTCTAATATAATTTAATTCAATTTATTCTAAATATTTAGTTTATATAATATTATTTATACATAATATAATTTAATAAATTATCTCTTTTCTTCTAAAATAGTATTCTTATTACTTTATATATATATAATAATCAATTAAAGTAGTTATATCTATCTATTCTACAATTGTTTTTTTCTATATTTACTACCTCTATTAAAATAGTAAAGAATATATTAAATTATATTATTATATAGAAAATGTATATTATAAAAAGATAACTAGTATTAAGTACTATTAAAAGCAGAAATTTACTTTCTCTATTTCTCTTAATAGAATATATATTATATATAAAGTAATTGAATATAGATTATTAATAGCTTATTATTTATAGATAAATAGATAGATTAAAAGAATAAAATAAATTCTAAAGTATTATGTATATATTTATATAAATTAGAAGTATAATAATTAGGAGCTATATTATCTTTATAGCTAGTTTCCTATATTAACTTATAATATAAATACTTTAATAAGAAATTTGTATTTCTAGTTTCTGATAACTATATTACTATTTTAAAGTTCTCTATTGTATTACATTACTAGCTCTGTTATATAGTTAATTAGATCTTCTAACTAGAATTCTAGCTTTTATTAGAAATAAGTCTATATTTAGTCTTAGATTAGTTATCTTATTATATAATTATACTATATTAGCTTTTATTATTCTTTTTTTGCTTTTTTTTCTTTTAGATACCTTCTATATCTATCTCTATAGTACTTTATATCTTCAAAAGTTTTCTATACTTTATTAGTATTTTCTTCTCTTCTTATTATATTTGAGTAATCTTTTAGTTATTTATAGATCTTATAGAATATATTTTAGTTTTTATAGATTTAGATCTAGTTTTATAGACTATATTAACTTTCTTATAGTTTTAGCTATAGATTATATTATAATTTGTACTTTTTATTTCTTTTTATAGTTATTTAATATAGCTAGACCTTTTATAATTTTTTAACTTTTCTATATTATTTCTTTATTAGACCAATCTATCTATTTAATAAGATATTTTCTATTATTATAGTTCTTTTTACAATCTAATATAATCTAGTTTATTATATATTTAAGTATTCTATTAATAAGTATTAGTTTAGATATATTCTTATAAAATAGCTTTCTAATATATGATTCTAATATTAATATACATATTTATCTACTATTTAGAATAGATTTAATACAGTATTATTTAACTCATAGCTATATTAGCTAATTTTTATTTACTTATTTTATAAATAGATTTAATTACTAATTTTAAAGAAAATATTCTTATAGTTCTTATTTATATATCACTTTATAGTATTCTTTATATACTATAATATTTTCTAAAGATATACTTATATTTCCTATATCTCTTTAATCTATAAAGTAATCTTTATTAGTTTACTTTTTAAAACTTTATTAATATCTTATAGAATATTATTCTTATTATTAAGTACTTTAACTAATTATAAATAATCTACATTATCAGTAGCTATCTTATCTAATTATTATACTTCTAATTTATATAAATATATAGATTACTTTAGAATTTAATTTAGAATTTAATTTATTCTTTTAATCTATCTATTTATCTATAAATAATAAGCTATTAATAATCTATATTTAATTACTAATTAATAATAGAATAATTTTTAGGATTTATTAATAAATAGTGATTCTGAGTTACTAACTAGATTTACTAAAATATTAAAAATCAATATTATATATTCTATTAGAAAATCTATAAGCTCAGATATATTTATCTTCTTAATATAGAGTATATATAATATAAACTTAATTATTATATTTATAATAATACAAATTATATTATATATTCCTCTATACTATATAAAGAATAGAAATTCTAAAACAAAGTCTATATTAATCTAATCTCTGGTTTTTCCTAAAATAAATAGCAATTATAATAGTCTAAGTTATATTAATATATTAAATACTTATATATATATTCTCTAATTTTATATATTATACTTAATTAGATAAATCTATACTAAATTATATCTAAAATATATTTCTCTTTAAAATAACTATTTTCGAAATTATTATAATATATCTTTATAATTTTCTATTTAAGAACTAATATCTTTAATATTTTAACTTATCTATTTCTTTAAAATAAGCCTATATAGTTCTTACTCTAAGATATTCTATTTAGCTTTAAGAAATCTTTATCTCTTATATATTATAGATATCTATTTAGTATATTATTTCTTAATTATAATTTATAAATTATAGAAGTTCTAAGATTCTATAAATATACTATTTATCTATTACTATTATATAAATAATATAATATAATACTAAATAATCTAGAATACTTATAATATTGTTAATATAAAACTTATTCTATAAATAACCTTCTATAGAATTCTCTATTAAGATTTTAATCTATAGACTCAAACTTATATACTATATATATTCTTTTATTTAACTAAAACTTATTCTCTATAAAAGCAGAATTTACTATACTCTAATACTTCTATTAGTTATATCTACTAATTTCTCTTATAATAATTTCTTTATATTCTACTTCTTAGATATATTTATATTATATATATAATATATAATATATAATTTTCTTTATTATATAATCTAAATATATATTCAATATATTTACTAAATTCTTCTTCTTTAAATAATAAATAAACTTAAAAGAATAAGATATAAGCTTCTTTTATTAATATACTTATTTTCTATTAAACTCTTTCTTAGTATAGAAATCTTATAAATTATTATAGTCTATTAGAACTTTAATAATATATAAACTACTCTCTAGATAATATCTCTATTACTTAACTATAATAATAATTATAAGTAATTCTTAATTATATATTTTACATTAAGTCTCTACTAGAATTATCTTATATAACTAATAAATAATAGAATATTAGTATCTCTTATTATTCTACTATAATATAATTCTAGAAACTACTTTATCTAAAGTATTTATTTCTAATAAATATACTTATTAAGAATTATAGTATCTTAATACTAATATAATAATAAACTTATATTTTAATACTATAAATACTTTATATACTTTCTATATAAACTTAAAATCTTCTTATTTTTAGTTTATTCTATACTTCTACTATACTCTCTTAACTAGAACTATTAAGAATATAGTAATCTTTGAGAAATTCTTAATAAAATTATAGTAAAAATTAATAAAGCTAATAAATTATTATATATTAAATAGATATTTCAATTCTAGCTATTTCTCTCTAATCTTAATATATTTATACTCTATCTTTACTTTCTCTAGAATAATAATAAAACTTAGAAATATAATTATATTTATATAAAATATATATTTAAATAATTTTAGATATAATTATATTTATATAAAATATATATTTAAATAATTTTAGATATAATTTAAATATATATAGCTTCTCTAGAATTTTATGTGTTTTTTAAATATACTACTTCTTATTATCAGAATAAATCAGAATATTATTAAAATATATAATATAATATATATAAAGAAAATATAATAATATATAATTAATATATAACTAACATATAGCTAATATATTAACTAGACTAAATAGTATTATTAAATACTTAAAATACTTATACTAAATTCTAAAAATAATCTTCTACTTATATTCCTTCTAAATTTAGATATAATAATATGTATTCTTTAAATTAAGCTATATAAATATCTTTATTTCTATAAGTCTATTTAGTACTTCTAAAATAAGAGATAGTAAATATTAATTCTTCTTTATAATCAAATTTAGTTTTTAGTAATGTTTATATAAGTATAATAAACTATTTTTCTTTAGAATAAAGAGAATTGATACTTCTATAGAGCTTTATAAGAATCTAATCTAGTCTTTTTCTAAACTACTCTTTAAATACTCTTTAAGTATAATAAGCTATATTATAAATAATAGATAAATTAGCTTCTATAGTAATTAACTACTTTTTTTAAAATTAATTATATAGTTATATACTTTATTATTTACTAATACTATAATTTACTTTTTACTAAATAGATCTTTAAAATCTATATTGTAATTCTATCTTTATTATCTATTACTATAATATTAAGTATAATTACTAGATTATTATATGAAGAAAATATATCAAGTATAAACTCTATTATTTCTACTAGAATCTTATCTATTATATTCTATATAGAAATAATTTTAAGTTTCTTACCTATATAATAGTATTATTTATTCTATAACTATTTAATATTAGAATTAACTATATATAACTAGTTATATCTTAATATAAGATTATAACTATTTATAATTACTAATTTATAAAAGATATTATATTTCTATAAGATTCTTACTATATCTTTAACTTTAATATTTAAACTACAAATACTAAAACTATAAATCTTATATCTATTAATAATAGTAATTTATCTAGTCAGTTCTATATTAATATTATATAGATACTACTTTACTTATGTTTAATTAATAAAACTAATCTATATTTTACTATTAATTAATATCTAAGTCTCAATAAGATCTAAACTTATTATAATATAAATTTTATATCTAAGTACTTATAGATCTTATTAAAGATCTAAATTTAGTACTATAGTAATATATTATAATATAGCTAATTATTTTTTAATTTCTTTAAGTGATTATCTTTTAGACTTATAAACCTCTGTCCATATCTTAGCTATTAAGTACTAACTATTATACACTGCTTATTAGGCACTATGAGTTTGTCTGTAAAGGGTAATACTTCTCTAGGATACTTAAATAGAGTAGTATTAGTAAGATTAGGTTCTTATGGATTTTCTCTTGTTATTAAGATAATTTATCGGATAATAAACAAGAATAGTTATTATATTCTAATCTGGGTCTTAAGTAACAATAAGATAAAATAATAAGATAATTAAATACAAAGAACTAAATATATAATACTAAATAATATTATAGACCCACTGGGATTAACTTCTAAATTGGATAACTATAGCCAATCAAATAAGGTAAGAGTTGAGCTATATAATAAGAATAGTAAACTTATAATAGAGATTCAAAAGAGGGAACTATATGACTATCTTAAGTCAGCAAAATCCCAATAAGGGATTATCTAATAAGATATCAAAGCAATAATCTTATTGAGAATAGAATTGGATTATATTGAGGATAGAATCTGAGCTTATTAGAAATAGATAAATAATAGATATATAAGAATACTTATTTAGTATTATATATTTAGTTCTTTATATTTAATTATCTTATTATTTTATCTTATTATTACTTAAAACCCAAATTGAAATATAATAATTATTCTTATTTATTATCTAATAAATTATCTTAATAATATAATAATTTATATTATATACCCTATATATATTTTGCATATTAGTTATATAAACTGCGATTATATGGGGAAGATATTAGTATAGAGTATATTATATAGATATAAAAGGCTCTATAGAATAGCTTATCTAGACTATAGAGGCTTTCTTCTCTCCTTCTTTCTCTAAGTTTAGAATTTCTCTATATTATATACTAAATTTATTATTTTATATTAATTTCTTAAGAGTTTATATAATTCTAAACTTCTCTTTTACTTTCTATATAAGCAATAAGCTCTTTTTACTATATTAATATATAAAATCAAATATTAAATATATTATTATCTTTAATATATTAAAACCTCTAATTAGATTATTAGCTAGATAATTCTAGACAAACTGAGTCTAAGAGTAAAGTTATTGGTTGTTAAGACCTAGATTTAACTACTACTATATTGATTCTAGTTCTATATTTTCTAGCTAATCTTACTAATTAATATATTACTGATTTTAAGTATTAAATTATCTTACTACTTTAATAGTATTTTGCAATTACTAAGTCTAATTCTAAAGATAGTAAGAAATATTACTCTATAAAGCTATTTAATCTGAAGAAGTTTATTAATAGAAAGAATCCTTTCTATTATTATTAGAAATAGTAGATTTACCAGAAACTTAAGACTAATAGAAATCATTTTTCTATAAATAAATATAAGATTTATTATATCTCTATATATATTATTAATTATATAATAATAATATTATCTTCTTGTCTCTAAGAGAACTATTAGAATATATTTACTATTATTAATAAAGTTTTTAATTTCCTGTAAAGCTAATTTGAGAATATTAATTAAATTGCTAAATATTAATATAAGTTCTAGGCTCTTCAGTAGAAGAATATCTCTAAGTACTAAGACTTTATATCTATATTCTAGTATTTAGCTAATAAATCTTATTTTTTTACTAAATTCTAAAACAATAAAATATAGTTAAAATTATCTTGTTAAATTTAGTACTATATAAAAACAACTAAATATAACTTTACTATTTCCTTTATTTAATTTGAGAAATTAGTTTCTATCTAAATAAATATTATTTTTAAATCTACTAGTAAAATATATTTCTCTCTTTCTAATTCCAATTTTATACTAAAAGCTAATATAAAGACTAAATTTAAAATTAAATAAGAATCTAAATTCTAATCTTCTATCTTTACAACTAATACTTTAAAAACTTAAATCCAATTCTTAACTAAAAAGAACTTATTTTTATATAGAGAACTATGATTATAATTATAAGAAATTAGAATATCTTATTACTATATACTCTATATTTAAGATATTAACTTAAGTTTAAATTCAAAATAAAGAAACTATAGAAAATATCTTAAGAGTAATTAAAATCCTTTCTAAAACTAAATTAGAAAACTAGTATATTTAAATTAAGTCTTCTATTCAAGTAGTCTAATCTAGAAAGAATTAAATAAGAATAGTATTAGAATATTATATTCTATAGACTTTATATTCTTATATCTAATAGTTTTAATAGTAAATTTAACTATATTATCTATAATAACTCTTTTTAATATTGGAGTAAATATAAATATTCTAATATAAGAAAATCTAATTATTAAGCTAGAGAAGAAATAGCTAATTAAATATTATTAGATTTAAGTTTCTATCTAAAATAAATTATAAAATAAGACTTTAAGAATCGTCTTTACTAAATTAATCTAGTTTATCTTTATTATAGATAGTGAAATAGTGGAGCGCTCATAGTAGGTCCACTGAAGAGGATCGAGTTGAAGGGATGAACTGAGACAGGGCTGCGGGCTATGGGCTATACTGAAGGCGTAGAGTCCGTGAATAGACTAGAAATGAAGAGTTAAAGCGTAAACTGGAGTTATATTTCTTGCTAAACTAGAATATGTAGGCGCGAGCTCTATATACTAAAATAGGTGGTAGTAGGAGGCAGAAACCCCACTACATACGACTCCCCATAACATCGACTATCCCCTAGTCGATAACTACATCAACAAGACCTCACAACTCCCAGATACAACAGAAATCAGTAATGACAGGACCGGAAATAATACCAGCTTTGACAGAACTGACAAAAGCAGCAGAGACAGTAGCAGAGATAAATCCAAACTTGACTTGACTCAATAATAGCAATAACTAGTTCTCCAAGATAGTATATACAGTTCTCAAGCTCAAAGAAATACATAAATTCTCAAATTCTTTTACTCTACAGGTAGTTAATATCTTATTAACTTCTAAAACCTCAGACTCTATAAAATACTTGATGACAATAACTGATAATAATAACTGATAACAAAAACTAAATTATAATCATAGTAACTGCAATATGCTGATAGTCTGGAGTTCTATAATTACAATAATGACTTAATTAACTGAAGTTCTCTCTGTAGAACTACCACAGAACTGTTTAATCTTCTCTAACTCTCTGAGGAGTACTATATTGCACTAATATATGAGAAATTACACTGATTTTCCAATTTAGTATAGTAGTTGTTAGGGTCAAAAGCTTTACCCACTCATTACAGCCCTATCTCAATTCCTCTTTAGCCACTCTTGATTTGGAGCAGTTGTTGCAAGTTGGGTCTTACTCTTATTACTATATGAAATAGCAGAGTGCTTATAGCAGGTCCACTGAAGGAGATTGAGTTGAAGGAATAAACTGAGATAGGGCTGTGGGCTACGGGCTATATCGAAGGTATAGAGTCCGTGAATAGACTAGAAATGAAGAGTTGAAGTGTAAACTGGAGTTATGTTTCTTACTAAACTAGAATACATAGGCGCAAGCTCTATATACTAGAATAGGCGGTAGTAGGAGGCAGAAACCCTACTATAATAGTTATTTATTTAAATAATAATAGTATATTATTACTAAAGAAATAGTATAACTTATTATTATTAAATAATATTAAATAAAACTAAAAAATATCTAGCTATAAATCTTTATAAATACCCTCTATTTTAGAGATTAATAAGATCTGATTTTCAAGAATATTTAATATCTATATTAATTATTAAATAGAATACTACTAGATAAAAATAGTAATTTAAAGACTATAAAATATTAAGCTTATATAAATTATCAAAATAAATCAATAGACTAAACTATTTATAAAGAGACTCAAATTTAATAGATTCTTAAAAAATCTAAATTAAGTCTTAGTTTAATTAATCTAATTATTCTAGAAATTATCTTAGTAGATATTATAGATATATATTAAATTATAGAAAGATTAGAGAATAAACTTTTTATTTCTTATCTTATGAAACTTAATTAGATTATTAATAAAAAGTATAATAAGATAGATAGAGCTAAACTAGAATAAGAGTTCTAGGAGATCTATAAATCTTTTCTAGATAAATATTAAGAATTTATAGAAATCTTCTCTAAAACCTATTTAAATAAATTATTTTCCCTATAGCTAGAAGTTAATTATAAAATTGAGCTAGAGAAACTATTTATATCTTAAAGCTATTTTCTCTATAAATAGTTAGTAGAAAAACTAAAAGTTACTAGAATCTATATTATAGAAAATCTATATTATAGATTTATTATTTCTTTAATTAGTCTCTTTATATTTCTAATTCTAATAGCCAGAAAGCTAGAAGATAGTCTATATTTCTATATAAATTATTAAAAGCTAAATATAGTAATAAAGAACAATAGTTATCTAATTCCTTTAATTAATAAGATTCTAAAATAATTAATTAAAGCTAAGTAGTTTATAAAGTTTAATATTTAATAGAGCTTTTACTAAATCTAAATATATCTAGACAATAAAAATCTAATAATCTTTAAGAATTAATATAGATTATTTAAATATTAAGCTATATTCTTTAAAGTAATTGGAGACCTAGCTATCTTTTAGTACTATATTAATAATATTTTATATAATCTACTTAATATTATAATTATTATCTTTATTAATAATATTCTTATCTATTCTAAGAATTCTAAACTATATAAATAATATATCAAAGAGATCTTATACTATCTTTAAACTATAGATCTTTAAACCTTCTTAAAGAAATATAAATTTAATACTGAGAAGACAAGATTTCTTGGCTTTATTATAAAAAAAAATAATATATATATAAACTCAGAGAAGTTACTTATTATTTATAACTAAAAAGTATTTATAATAGTTAAAGAGATTTAGTCTTTTTTAGATTTCTATAACTATTATTATTAATTTATTAAGAATTATAACTACCTAATAAAGCTATTATTTACTCTAATAAAAAAGAGTACTCTATAAAAGTAAAATCTAGTTTATAAAACTATATTTAATAGACTAAAAGCTATCTTCACTAAGTTTCTAATAGTAATATATTTTTTTTCTACATAGTAAATATAGATTAAAACTAACTTCTTAGATAGAGTAATTAAAACTATATTGAACTAATTATAGAATAATAATTTCTAATATTCTATTGTTTTTTTTAAAAAAAACTATAAATAATACTAAGATCTATTATAAGATTTATAATAAGAAATTATTAGTAATTATTTAAGCTCTTAAAGAATAGAAAACTAAATTAATTAGTATTAATCTAAATTAATATATAATTATCTAGTTAGACTATAAAACTCTTAAATACTTTATAACTAAATACTAGTTAAATATTAGATAGGCTTAATAGTCTAAGTTTCTTTCTAATTTCAACTTTATAATAAGATATTATATTAAAAAGACAAATATTATTATAGATATTCTATTAAGAAAGAAATTACTACTAGACTAAAATAAGAAGAAAATAGTATTATTTCTATAGTACTAACTAGACTTAGATATAACTCTATTAGTAGTTACTTGGGAATTTATAATTAATATATCTATTAATCTAATTTCAAATACTTTAAAAGAGATAAGAAAGATTCTTCAAATAAACCAAAGTATAAATAACAATTAAATAGTAGTTATATATAAAGAAGTTTTACTAGAAAAAGAAAATAGTCTATAGAAGTTACTAGAAAGACTACTACTTTATAAAGCCTAAGTCTTTATTTCTTAAAAAGTAAGACTAAAATTACTAAATTATATTTATAAGTAATCTATTTTAATATATTCTAAAGTAAAGAAAATATAAAATTATATTTAAAAATAGAATTTTATATACTTAGAAATCTCTATTAATATTAAATAGTTTATAGATAACTATATAGTCTATAAAAAAACTAAATTTTAGTAGAATTAACTAGAAGACTTATTAAATTCCTTACTAATATTATCTAGACTATAAATATATATCTAGATAGACTTTATAGAATTACTAAAAGATAACAAAGAATATAATTATATTTTAATAGTTCTTAATTAATTCTCAAAGAAATATATTACTATTCTATATTATAAGATAATAATTAGTAAGAATATAGCTTAATTGCTATTATAATATATTATTTATTATAATAGACTATCTAATTCTATTATTTTAGACTATAATAGAATATTTATATTAAGAATATAGAAGAAATTATATAAAATTCTAAAGATTAAATATAATCTCTTTATAATATATTATCTATAGTCAAATAGAGAATCTGAAAGA
The DNA here is from genome assembly GCA_026745395.1 of Tympanopsis confertula. Taxonomy (NCBI): domain Eukaryota; kingdom Fungi; phylum Ascomycota; class Sordariomycetes; order Coronophorales; family Scortechiniaceae; genus Tympanopsis; species Tympanopsis confertula. Next base: position 17,159 of record JAOYNU010090029.1, on the reverse strand, counting down.
ATAGTTAAGAATATTAAGTGATATCTATGAATTTTAATAAACTTATAGTAGAATAACTAATTAGATATAGTATATTTAATAGATATTACTTAAACTATATTATCTTAAGACTTAATTAGAGTATCTTCTTTTAAAATAGAAAGAAATTATAAAATAAGACTATCTATAGATCTAAATAGAGAGAAACTAGAACTAATAACTAAATTTCCTTAGTAAAATATAGTCTTGTAGTTTACTAAAAAAATATAGACTATATAGAATAAGATAGAACAGAATCTAGCTTATATATAGAGATATTAGTAAAGCTAAGTAAACTAGAGAAAATATAAAGTCAACTTTATAGTAAGTAACTATATTATACTATTAACAAAACACCTCAAAATAAACTAATCTTTAAGAAAAATAAATTTCTAAACTATAGATCTATTTAAAATCCTAGAGCAGTCTTATTCTAATACTTTCTATCTTTATCTACCACTAGAAACTCTAATCTACTCTATTATAAATATAAATAAACTATAATATATATTTAGAAATAAGCTATTATTAGAACAGAAGATAGAGAGATATCTAATAACAGTAAATATATTTATAGTAAAACTAGAATTCAAAATAGACTTTATATAGATAAGCTAGTAGTCCAGAAACAACTATATAACTTATTAAGTCAAATAAAAGAAATATAATATTAATAATCAATAGTATTTTATAAGAAATTTTAAAAATACACTAGATTACTTACTAGAATTCTATTATTAAAACCTATTAAAGATATAGTTACAGAAATTCAAATTGTAACTTTAAGATAATATAGAGAACTTATCTAATAAAGATAATAATAATAAACTAGGAATAGGTAAATTTGATACTATTTAGAGTAAATCTTATATAATTTTAGAATTGAAATTGTATCTAGTAGGAGAGTAATATAATAGTTTATATTATATACTCTATATATATTCTACATATTAGTTACATAGACTACAGTTACATAAAAAAGACATTAGTATAGAATATATTATATGGATATAAAAGACTCCATAGAGCAGCTTATCTAGATCATAGAGATTTCTTCCTCTTCTTCCTTCCCCAAGTTTAGAATTTCTCTATATTACATACTAAATTCATTATTTTATATTAGTTTCTTAAGAGTTTACAAATAATAAGAAGAGATCTATAAGAACCTAATCTTACTAGTACTACTCTATTTAGTATCTTCTTTACTAAATAAGACTTCTAAGGACTTAAGTATATAAGATCTATTACTATATATAATTAGTAGGTATTACAATAGAATAATAAGATAACCTTAGAATAATAAGTATTCTAGAGAAGTATTACTTTTTGCGAACAAATTTATAGTATCTAATAAGCAGTATATAACAAATAAGTGGTTTTATATATCTATTCTTTACTTATCATCAATAAGTCTAGAACTCATTACTAATATATTCTGTATATTACTAATATATAGAAGTTCATTACCCAATAAACTCTGTTTTGAAATATTGCTATTCCTGAGATAACTAATATTGTACAGTAGTCTGTTTCCTACAATATCTCTTATTATAGAATACTTCTGATCCCACAGCTCCTATATTTGTAGAATATACCTGATCCTACAATACCCTTAATTCTATAACATCTCTGATTGTAGATTATACTATATCTTTAGACACCAATGGAAATACTACAGTTTTGCTATCTGAGGTATTTCCAAACCACATTCTTTTCTACAATACCACCTTTCTTATATACTGTTGTAATCTCCCATCATATATTATATATCCTTATTGTAATGATTAGTTATAGTTAACTTATTTCGAGTCGGTCCCTACAGGTCTGTAATACTAACTATACTATATTATACAGATACTATAGGAGAGGTTCTAATAGAAGATTAAATTTTAATTAAGTAAACTAGTAGAAAGCTATCTGGAGATAGTATATAAATATTGGAATATTTCTTGAGCTGTAATTGGTCAAACTATACACTGTAGCCTTCTATAATGTATACTTATAATATTTTAGAATAAAGAAGATATAAAATTATATTTAGAAATAGAATTTCTTTTAGTTAGAAATTATTTTTAATATTAAATAGATATTATATAATTATTAAAAAATAGAAAGAGTTATAACTATATATAAATAATATTTAATTAATTCTTAAAGAAGTATATTATTATTCTACATTATAAAATAGTAATAAGTAAAAATATTATATATTAATTTATATATTCTTAAAATTTCTTATAGAATATTCTTAATCATCAAGATTGTAGTTCTTTTGTTTAATTTAATATATTACTTAGTTAATTGTTAAATATTAACTTATTTATAGAACATTAAATTTGAATTCTAATTTCATTATTAGTATATTTATTATAGTTAGATATCTTTTAATCTTTATTTCTAGTTATTTATTGTAGCTTATCTATACCTATAAATAAATAAAGTAAAATACTTAATAGTAATTACTAATTTGAAATAAAAGATATCAGAATAAGATTACTTTAGAATTTTGAAGAAACTTGTAGGGCCATAGGCCAATAATTAATCTTTTATAATAGCTGGTTTATTCTAAGATATTTAATCAATAGTATAATACAGTTATATATTATAAAATTAATTCTATATTTCTTTTAGTCTATTTATTTTTATTAGTACTTGTATATATAAAATAAAATTTATTCTATTTTATTCTATTTTATTCTATTTTATTCTATTTTATTCTATTTTATTCTATTTTATTCTATTTTATTCTATTTTATTCTATATTATCTATATGTGTTTTATAAAATATAGAACTATATTCTATTAACAAGAAATACTTACTAGTTTAGATTTCTTTCTCTCTGAATCTATAAATAGTCTTATTTTATAATCTTATTCTATTTTAAATAGAGATATTCTAGTTGATTTTTAGAGTAATATAGTCTAGATACTATCTATTAAGTAAATTATATCTAACTAGTCATTCTATTATATATTTTTTAAAACTTATAAGTACTATTTAATATTCTTAACTATTTTCTTTTAGATTTTCCATTAGATTATAAATAATATATAACAGTTTACATCATATACCCTATATATATTCTATATATCAGTTACATAGGCTATAGTTATATAAGAAAGATATTAGTATAGAATATATTATATAGATACAAAAAGCTCCATAGAGCAACTTATCTAGATTATAGAGACTTTCCCCTCTTCTTTCTTTCCCAAGTTTAGAATTTCTCTATACTATATACTAAATTCATCATTTTACATCAATTTCTTAAGAGTTTATATAATTCTAAACTTCTCTTTTACTTTCTATATAGGTAATAAGCTCTTTTTACTATATCAATATATAAAATCAAATATTAAATATATTATTATCTTTAATATATCAAAATCTCTAATTAGATTATTAATTAAATAATCCTAGATAAACTAAGTCCAAGAGTAAAACTATTAACTATTAGAGCTCAAGTTCAACTACTATTATACTAATTCTAATTCTATATTCCCTAGCTAATGTTACTAACTAATATATTACTAATTTCAAGTATTAGATTATCTTATTACTTTAATAATATTCTATAACTACTTAATAAAGTCTTTAATTTTCTATAAAATTAGTTTGAAAATACTAATTAGATTATAAAATACTAATATAAGTTCTAAATTCTTTAATAGAAAAATATCTTTAAGTACTAAAACTTCATATCTATATTCTAAGACTTAGTATAGTAAAGTTTCTACTCTATTCTACTGCCTAGATAGCCTATGACTTCAGTATATTCTATTACTATACTATAGTTTAGATATTATAAATTTCTAGAGTTCTTATTCACTTACTAATATTCTATACTTTTAGTGATACCTACAGACTCCTTCTATTTACCCTCTTAATTTAGTCTACTTCAGCAGATCTTACTATATATACTCATACTATTTCATTAGCTAATAAGTCTTATATTTTTACTAGATTCTAAAAAAGTAAAATATAACTAAAATTACTTTATTAAGTCTAGTATTATATAAAAACAACTAAGTATAACTCTACTATTTTCTTTATTTAATTTAAGAAATTAGAATATTTTACTACTATATATTAAGTTTAAAATATTAACTTAAGCTTAAATCTAAAATAAAGGAATTATAGAGAATATTTCAAAGATAACTAAAATTCTTTCTAAAACTAAGTTAAAAAACTAATATATCTAAATTAAGTCTCTTATTTAAGTAGTCTAGTTTAAAAAAATCAAATAAAGATAATATCAAAATATTATATTCTATAGATTCTATATTCTTATATCTAATAGTTTTAATAGTAAATTTAACTATATTTTCTACAATAACTCTTTTTAATATTAGAGTAAATATAAATATTCTGATATAAGAAGATCTAATTACTAAACTAGAGAAGAAGTAACTAGTTAAATATTATTAGATTTAAATCTCTATTTAAAATAGATTATAGAATAGAACTCTAAAAGCTTTCTTTATTAAATTAATCTAGTTTATCTTTACTATAGGTAATTATTTATTTAAATAATAATAGTATATTATTACTAAAGAGATAGTATAATCTATTATTATTAAATAATATTAAATAAAGCTAAAAAAATATTTAATTATAGATCTTTATAAATATCTCTTATTTTAGAGATTAATAAAACCTAATCTTTAAGAAAATTTAGTACTTATATTGATTATTAAATAGAATACTACTAAATAAGAGTAGTAATCTAAAAATTATAAAATACTAAGCTAATATAGATTATTAAGATAAATTAATAGATAAGATTATTTATAAAAAAATTCAAATTTAATAGATTCTTAAAAAGTCTAAATTAAGTTCTAATCTAATTAACTTAAATATTTCAGAAATTATCTTAGTAAATACTATAAGTATATACTAAATTATAGAGAGATCAGAGAATAAAGTCTTTATCTTCTATCTTATAAAACTTAGTTAAATTATTAATAAAAAGTATAATAAGATAAATAAAACTAAACTAGAATAAGAACTCTAAGAGATCTACAAATTACTTCTTCTATAATTAGAAGTTAATTATAAGATTAAGCTAGAGAAATTATTTATATCTTAAAGCTATTCTCTCTATAAATAGTTAATAGAGAAGCTAAAAGTTACTAAAATCTATATTATAAAGAACTTATATTATAGATGTATTATTTTTTTGACTAGTTTCTTTATATTTCTAATTCTAATAGTCAGAAAGCTAGAAAATAATCTATATTTCTATATAGACTATTAAAAGCTAAATACAATAATAAAGAAAAACAGTTATCTAATTCTTCTAATTAATAAAATTCTAGAATAACTAATTAAAACTAAATAATTTATAAAGCTTAATATCTAATAAGATTTCTATTAAATATAAATATATCTAGATAATAAAGACCTAATAATCTTTAAGAATTAATATAGATTATTTAAATATTAAGTTATATTCTTTAGAATAACTAGAGATCTAATTATCTTTATTATATACTATTTATTAAGCACTATAAGTTTATTTATAAAGAATAATACTTCTCTAGAATACTCATTACTCCAAAGTTATCTTATTACTCTATTATAATATTTATTAATTATATATAGTAATAAGCCTTATATACTTAAGTCCTTAGAAATCTTACTTAGTAAAAAAAGTATTAAATAAAATAGTATTAGTAAGATTAGGTTCTTATGAATCTTCTTTTATTATTAAGATAATTTGTCAGATAATAAATAAGAACAATTATTATATTCTAATCTGGGTCTTAAGTAACAATAAGATAAAATAATAAGATAATTAAATATAAAGAACTAAATATTGTAGTGGGGTTTCTGCCTCCTACTACTGTCTATTCTAGTATATAGAGCTTGTGTCTATATATTCTAGTTTAGTAAGAAACATAACTCCAGTTTACGCTTTAACTCTTCATTTCTGGTCTATTTACGGACTCTATATCTTTGGTATAGCCCGTAGCCTGTAGCTCTGTCTCAGTTTATCTCTTTAATTCGGTTCTCTTTGGTGGACCTGCTATGAGTACTCTGCTATTTTATATAGTGATAAGAGTAAGACTCGACTTGTAATAACTGCTCTAAATTAAGAGTGGCTAAAGGGGAATTGAGATAGGATTATAATGAGTGGGTAAGGCTTTTGATCCTGATAATTACTGTGCTAAAATCGGAAAGTTGGTATAATTTCTTGTGTATTAGTACAATATAGTACTTCTTGGAGAGTTAGAGAAGATTAAACAGTTCTGTAGTAGTTCTATAGAGAGAACTTCAGTTAATCGAGTTATTGTTATGATTATAGAACTCTAGACTATTGGTATATTGCAGTTACTATGGTTATGATTCAGTTTTTATTATTAGTTATTGTCATTGGTTATTGTCATTGAGTATTTTATAGAATCTAAGATTTTAGAAGTTAGTAAGATATTAATTGTCTACAGAGTAAAAGAATTCGAGAATTTGTGTATTTCTTTGAGCTTAAGAACTATATATATTGTCTTGGAGAACTGATTATTGCTATTATTGAGTTAAGTTGAGTTTGGATTTGTCTCTGTTACTGTCTTTGCTGCTTTTGTCAGTTCTGTTAAAACTAGTATTGTTTCCAGTTCTATTATTACTGGTTTCTATTATATTTGGGAGTTATAAGATCTTGTTAATATAGTCATTGACTAGAGAATAGTTGATATTATAGAAAGAGTTGTATATAGTAGGGTTTCTGTTTTCTATTACTATCTATTCTAGTATATAGAGCTTATATCTATATATTCTAGTTTAGTAAGAAACATAACTCCAGTTTATACTTTAACTCTTTATTTCTAGTCTATTTATAGACTCTATATCTTTAATATAGTCTATAGCCTGTAGCTCTATCTTAGTTTATCTCTTTGATTCAGTTCTCTTTAGTAAACCTGCTATAAGTACTCTATTATTTTATATAGTGATAAGAGTAAGACCCAACTTATAACAACTGCTTCAAATTAAGAGTAGCTAAAGGAGAATTGAGATAGAGTTATAATAAGTGGGTAAGGCTTTTGATTCTAATAACTATTATATTAAAATTGAAAAGTTGGTATAATTTCTTATATATTAGTACAATATAGTACTTTTCAGAGAGTTAGAGAAGATTAAATAGTTCTATAGCAGTTCTATAGAGAGAACTTTAGTTAATTAAGTTATTATTGTAATTATAGAACTCTAGACTATTAGTATATTGCAATTACTATAGTTATAATTTAGTTTTTATTATCAGTTATTATTATTGGTTATTATCATTGAGTATTTTACAGAGTCTAAGGTTTTAGAAATTAGTAAGATATTAACTGCCTATAGAGTAAAAGGATTTGAGAATTTGTATATTTCTTTGAGCTTAAGAACTGTATATATTATCTTGGAGAATTGGTTATTGCTATTGTTAAATTGAGTTGAGTTTAGATTTATCTCTGCTACTGTTTCTGCTGCTTTTGTCAGTTCTATCAAAGCTAGTATTGTTTCCAGTTCTGTTATTACTGGTTTCTATTATATCTGAGAGTTGTAAGATCTTATTAATATAGTTATTGACTAGAAAACAGTTAATATTATAGAAAGGGTTTTATATAGTAGGGTTTCTGCCTCCTACTACCATCTATTCTAATATATAGAACTTGTGTCTATATATTCTAGTTTAGTAAGAAACATAACTCTAGTTTATACTTTAACTTTTTATTTCTAGTCTATTTACAGACTCTATGTCTTTGATATAGCCTGTAGCCTGTAGTTCTATCTCAGTTTATTCCTTTAACTCAGTCTCCTTCGATGGACCTACTATGAGTACTCTGCTATTTCACTAATTAGTAATAGTATAAAAATATTATTAAACTCTTAGTATTTCTTAGATATTTATATGAAATTATAATATAGTATTAGATAGTCTATAATTATAATAATATAATTCTTTTATTAATTAGAAGAAATATAAAATATAATTCAATAGATATAGATATTAAAAAATAATATATAAAATAATAGATAAGTTATAAAAAACTACTATATAATACTTATCTATATAAAAATAGAACTAAATATACTAAAGTAAATATAAATATATTTATTATAGAAGAAATTATAATAAGTAATAAGAAGATTAATATATATATAATAATTAACTATTAAAATAGCAGAGCACTTATAGTAGGTCTACCAAAGGAGACCGAGTCAAAGGGATAAACTGAGACAGGGCTATGGGCTACAAGCTACACCAAAGACATAGAGTCTATAAATAGACTAGAAATAAAGAGTTAAAGCATAAACTAAAGTTATGTTTCTTACTAAACTAGAATATATAGGCGCGAGCTCTATATACTAGAATAGATAGTAGTAGGAGATAGAAACCCCACTATATACAACCCTTCCTATAACATCGACTATTCCCTAGTCGATAACTATATCAATAAGACCTTATAACTCTCAAATACAATAGAAACCAGTAATAATAGGACCAGAAATAACACTAGTTTTAATAGAACTGACAAAAGCAGTAGAGACAGTAGCAAAGACAAATCCAAACTCAACTCAACTCAACAATAGTAATAACCAGTCTTCCAAGACAGTATATATAGTTCTCAAGCTCAAAGAAATATACAAATTCTCAAATCCTTTTACTCTGCAGATAGTTAATATCTTACTAACTTCTAAAACCTTAGACTCTGTGAAATACTCAATAACAATAACTAATAACAATAACCAATGACAATAACTGATAATAAAAACTAAATCATAACTATAATAACTGCAATATACCAATAGTCTGGAATTCTGTAATTACAACAATAACTCAATTAACTAAAGTTCTCTCTGTAGAACTGCCATAGAACTGTTTAATCTTCTCTAACTCTCCAAGGAGTACTATATTGCACTAATATACAAGAAATCACACCGACTTTCCGATTTTAGTGCAGTAGTTATCAGGGTCAAAAGCCTTACCCACTCATTGTAGCCCCGCCTCAATTCCCCTTTAGCCACTCTTGATTTGGAGCAGTTGTTGCAAATTGGGTCTCACTCTTGTCACTATATAAAATAGCAGAGCACTCGTAGCAGGTCCACCGAAGGGGACTGAGTCGAAGGAATGAACTGAGACAGGGCTACGGGCTATAGGCTACGCCGAAGGCGTAGAGTCCGTGAATAGACCAGAAATGAAGAGTTGAAGCGTAAACTGGAGTTATGTTTCTTGCTAAACTAGAACACGTAGGCGCGAGCTCTATATACTAGAATAGGCGGTAGTAGGAGGCAGAAACCCCACTATACTATATAGTAGATATAAAAATCCTCTATAGAATAGAAAAAGAGATATAAATATCTAAGAAATACTAAGTACTATAATATTAAAGTTATTTATTTTAGAATAGTTTCTAAGTTTTATTAATATCTATTTAATCTTATATTAAATTTTTATATTATATACTTATCTATTTAATTCTCTAATTAATTAAGTATTAAAATTAACAAAGATTAATATATTATAAGTATCTATTCATTTCTTTATTATAAAGTTTCTATTAGTTCTAGAATTAATTATAATATTAGCTATTTATTCTATAATCTATAACTAAATCTTAAAATATAGTTTCTATTATATTTTATAAAGAGACTATTTCTTCTACTTTAGTTATTTATTTTATTATAGTAACTTAGATTTCTAACTCATTCTATTCTTTCTATTTTAATAAATAAGATATCTATACTTATAGTAAAATACTATATAAATTAATTAGTAATCTAGATATCTTATATATCTCTTATAACTATATATAGAATTCTTATATAGATATATTTCTTCTATATCTAATTCAATATCTAATTCTTCTTCTAAATCTATTAATAACTTTATAAGTTATAAATCTTCTAAATAATATATAGATTATATTTAGATAAATTTATAATTATAGAACTATAGTTCTTTATCTAGAAATTTCTATAATTTCTTCTATTATTATCTAACTATTTTCTTATTTTCGAAAATTATTTTAATTTTCTTTCTAATCTATTGTTTTTTAGTCAGAGTTCTAATATCAATATTGGAGCTTAGAGGTCTTTCTTTAATTTTAAGATTATTTCCAAATTGTACAAATAGAATTTTTAATATCTCTATATTAGAATTCTAAGAATTACTATAGTTTTTAGAAGTTATATAGATTATATTTTAGAAATTTCTATTTTAATTCTATAAGTTATTTTCTTAATTCTAATAGTTTTAATTAATCTCTAGGAATTTATATTACTAATTTTCTTATAATAGTTCTAAGATATTACTCTTTTTATATATTTATAAATTTTCTTAGTTTTCTTTTAATAATTCTATTTTTCTAATATATATCTATACTAATTTATCATATATTATATCTTAGATACAATTCTTAGATTCTTTTTCTTTTAATAGTTTTATAGTATTATTCTTTATGTATATCTATATTCTCTTCTATAGCTCTAGTTCTAATTATCTCCTTTAGTTTTCTTTAGTTATATTTAATTATTACTTCTATTATTTCTTTAGTAAATAATATTTTCTCAAAAAGTAATCTTTCTTACTATAACTAAAAAATTTATCTTATATTTATTAGTATTGTTTCTTTTTATATAGATTTTCTACTATATTTAAATCTATTAGTTATAGTCTATATAAATTAGAATAATTTCTATATAATACTCAAAAATCTCCTCAAAATCTTATTTAGTTACTAATATTACTTTAATCTAAATTATATTTCTAGTTTTCGACTTCCTATTTTTCTATTTATTTCTCAAAGTATTAATTGTCTATTTTAACAATAAATTTGATAAATTTCTTTATTATTTCTAGTTAGTCTATCTTAGATAATTTATTCTTAATATATAATTTATTCTTAATATATAATTTTAATTTTTATATATATAGAGAGATTAATATATAGTTAGTCTATTCTAGAATAGTTATAGTTTAAGTAAATTCAATAGAGTATATTATAGTAAATATAATTTAATATATCTTTATTAATTTATATTCTATATTAGCTTATTTATTAATTTTCTCAAATATATCTTATATATATTATTTAAAGTTAATATATCTAACAAAAATATTTTAAGTAATCTCTAATTATTTATTAGTAAGTTTATTATAGTATTCTCTAATATAGATTTCCAACTATATCTAAACTTATTCTTATAAATAAATTAATATAAAAATTACCTTACTGGCTTCTATTAATAGATTATTTCTATTAATATCAATATATATTTCTATCTATATAATAAATTCCCTTAGTTTAAATTATATTCTATTAAATAGTTTAGCTTTAGAAATCTTAATCTTACTAAAACCAATATTATATAGAATTGCTCTAAGTTAAGCTCATACTTATTCTTTTCTATCTCTAAATTTACTGATAGAGACCTCTTATTATTAGAGTTATTGAATAAGTTTAACTACTTATACCTTTAAGACATTAATCTTATCTTTTTCCTCAAATAGTACTAGTCTTGACTAAAATTAAGATAATATAAGTATCTTAATTTTATTATTACTACTTAATATAGATATATTAATACTATAATTAAATTACTATTTATTAAGTTAGAATATTAATACTTATTTATTATTATATTATCTCAAAATAGTATTTAATATATTATATACTACTTATTAGATATTATAAGTTTATTCACAAAGAGTAATATTTTTCTAAGATACTTATTATCCCAAGATTATCTCATTACTCTATTATAATATCTACTAATTATATATAACAATAGACTTTATATACTCAAGTCCTTAAAAGTCTTACTTAATAAAGAAGATATTAAATAGAATAGTACTAATAAAATTAGATTCTTATAGATTTCTCCTTATTATTAAGATAATTTATCAAATAATAAATAAGAATAGTTATTATATTCTAATCTAGATCTTAAATAACAATAAGATAAAATAATAAGATAATTAAATACAAAAAACTAAATATATAATACTAAATAAGTATTCTTATATATCTATTCTTTACTTATTATCTAATATACTTAGATCTATTACTTAATATATTCTATACATTATCTAATATATAAAGATTCATTACTTAATAAACTCTATCTAGAATATTACTAGTCCTATATTGACTAATATTCTATAATAGTTATTTTTCCAAAATATTCTCTATTATAGAATATCTTTAGTCTTAAGACTAGTCTTATTATAAAATCAGTTGTATTCTACAATTATTCTTTTTGTAGAATTAGACCTTATATTTACAAGGCTATTTCTAGTATTTATATAGTTTCTGAACTTATAGTTCTTTCCGCGATTAGGTCCTTTCTAGGATCCATATGATTCTAAGTTCTGGGTATTCTTATATAGTAAGTAATTAGTTCTCTGTACTTAATCTATAACCATCCTCTGTGGGTCTATAATAATCTTTTAATACTATATTAATAATATTCTATATAATCTATTTAATATTATAATTATTATCTTTATTAATAATATTCCAAACTATATAAATAATATATTAAAGAGATCTTATATTATCTCTAAGCTATAGTCTTATAGATCTTCTTAAAGAAGTATAAATTCAATACTAAGAAGATAAGATTTCTTAGTTTTATTATAAAAAAGAATAATATATATACAAACCTAAAAAAGTTACTTATTATTTATAACTAGAATATTATTAATTTATCAAAATTTAAGAAAAACTAGATTTCTTTAATTATTGTAGATATTTTCTAGTTATAAATAATAAAATTACTTTTAATAGATTAAAGACTATTTTAACTAAATTTTTAGTAATAATATATTTTGATTCTATATAATAGATATAGATTAAAACTAATTTCTCAGATAAAATAACTAGAGCTATATTAAAATAGCTATAGAATAATAATTTCTAATATTCTATTATCTTTTTCTCAAAGACTATAAATAATACTAAGATCTATTATAAGATTTATAATAAGAAACTATTAATAATTATTTAATTCTTAAAAAATAAAAGACTAAACTAATAAGTATTAGTCTAAATTAATATATAATTAAATACTAATTGAATATTAAGTAGATTTAGTAGTCTAAATTTCTTTCTAACTAAGTAATCTATTTTAATATACTCTAAAGTAAAAAAATATAAGATTATATTTAAAAATAGAGCTTTATATAACTAGAAATCTCTATTAGTATTAAATAGTTTATTAATAATTATATAATTTATAAGAAAACTAAATCTTAGTAGAATTAATTAGAAGATTTATTAAATCTCTTATTAATATTATCTAGATTATAGATATATATCTAAATAGACTTTATAAAGTTACTAAAAAATAAGAAAGAATATAATTATATTCTAGTAGTTCTTAATCAATTCTCAAAGAGATATATTACTATTCTATAGTATAAGATAGTAACTAGTAAGAATATAGTCTAGCTATTATTATAATATATTATTTATTATAATAGACTATTTATTATAATAGACTATTCAACTCTATTATTTTAAATTATAATAAAATATTTATATTAAGAATATAGAAAGAATTATATAAGATTTTAAAGATCAAATATAGTCTTTCTATAATATATTATCTATAATTAGATAGAGAATCTAAAAGAATAGTTAAGAGTATTAAATAATATTTATAAATTCTAGTAAATTTATAGTAGTATAATTAGTTAAATATAATATATTTAATAGATATTATTCTAAAGTTAACTTTATAGTAAATAACTATATTATACTATTAATAAAGTATTTTAGAATAAACTAGTTTTTGAAAAAAAATAGATTTCTAAATTATAGATTTATTTGAGATTCTAGAGTAGCTTTATTTTAATACTTTCTATCTTTATCTACTATTAGAAACTTAAATATATTCTATTGTAAATATAGATAAATTATAATATATATTTAGAAATAAATTATTACTAGAATAAAAGATAGAGAAATATCTAATAATAGTAAATATACTTATAGTAAAACTAGAATTTAAGATTAATTTTATATAGATAAACTAGTAATCTAAAAATAATTATATAATTTATTAAGTTAAATAGAAGAAATATAATATTAATAATTAGTAGTATTCTATAAGAAACTTCAAAAATATATTAGATTACTTATTAGAATTCTATTATAAGAATCTATTAAAGATATAGTTATAGAAGCTTAAATTATAACTTTAAAATAATATAAAGGATTTATTTAATAAAGATAATAATAATAAACTAGAAATAGATAAATTTGATATTATTTAGAGTAAATTTTATATAATTTTAGAATTGAAATTATATCTAGTAGAGAGATAATATAATAGTTTATATTATATACTCTATATATATTCTGTATATTAGTCATATAGACTATAGTTATATAGAAAAGATGTTAGTATAGAGTATATTATATAGATACAGAAGGCTCTACAGAGCAGCTTATCTAGATTGTAGAGACTTCCTCCTCTCCTTCCTTTCCCAAGTTTAGAATTTCTCTATACTATGTGCTAAATTTATTATTTTGTATCGGTTTCTTGAGAGTTCACATAATATATTATAAATAAAACGTATTTAATCTTTAATATTTTATAAATTTCTGTTAATAATATAAATATTTAATTATAGTCTAATATAGTTGAGTTTAAGAGTTCATTATAATATATAAGATAATAACTATTATTATTAGAATTTATTATAAATATAACTACTACAAAAGCACAAATTATAGCTTTGAAATTAAATTAGAAACTTATTAGATAAAGAGCATAATAATAAACTAGAGATAGGTAAATTTAGTACAATTTCAATGTCTAAACTCATTTCTGAAGGGAGGGTAATATAACAAACCACATTATATACTCAGTAAATATATTATATAATATAATATAAAAATATTAAAATCGAGTACATTACATAAGTAGGAATATCCGCATAGTTATCTTATCTTGGTTTCGAGATCCACAGAGGTCCTTCCCTTCTTCAAATTTCACTTTTGGAATAAAACTGAATTATCTACATTCAATATCAATTTGACGATCATCGTTACTCCGCACCTCCTTGGCCCTCCTCCTATAATCTTCCTCACCACACGCCTTCTAGCCTATTTCCTGCCTGGTCCTTATCAACCCTTGTAAATTATTATAAAGTTCAGGCCGATAATGGATATTATGACGTCGCTGCTACCCACAATATCCCTTTAAAAGACGTACGTGCTCATGATTATATTGCTACAATATGTTTTGCACTTGCTAATGTTCTCAATTGCAGTTCTATTACTAGAACCCGAGTATCAAAGATGACTGTAGTGGACCCCAGTTTGACACCTACGTCTGTGTTTGGATTTAGGCATTTAGTAAGAGTGGTAGTAGTTTGTCAAGCTCCAGTTATACTGGTTATAGTTTAATCTCGATCTGACTTATACATACACTCATTTGCTATATAACTACCTCTATCCCATAGGACCGGGGGGGACGAGGCTTATTCCTCGCCAGTCAAATTTCTCAAGCATGGGTAGAATTGGCTCCCAAACAGACTTATAGTGGTCCTTTTGCTCGGTGGATCATACAAAAGGACCACTATCACAGATCCTACTTAGATTCGTTATACCCCAGTGGTAGATATAGTAGCGCACAGTAACATCCGACTATTTTAGTCGTGACACTACTGAGGGATAAGCCCCATTTCTCCCAGTTTCATGGTATAGGCTATCTATACTAGTCCCAATGCAAAAGGTAGCTCTCCACTGCCTCTAGATACCCGGTAGCCACATCATGTGCCTAAACTACGCTGCCGTAGTTTACAATCGGTAGTGTTATTAGATGCAAAACTTTATCATACACAAGGAAGAGAGAAACAAGAATTATGGGTTAAGTAATCAGTGTCCCATCATGGCCTATTCTCTTGAATATCATAAAGCTTGGAGACAAAATGGCTTCAGCTGTCGTCATAGGAAATTGAACCTAGTTGTGAGAAGCATATTTTATAAAGGATACCAGAAGAGTATTAGATAATATGCAGGAATCAACGGCCAGATGAAGAGAAGAAACACAAAAACGTCTTGTGGCAACTACATGTCAATGATCAGTGTCCACCGCAGCCCAAACTAGAAGTCGCACCGGCTGCAATCATTGCATTTCTCACACATCCCCATTGTTGAGCTCCAATGACAATCTTGGCCTCTGCTGACCATTCATACTGAACTCCACTTGTTTCCTCAAGCCCGTATGTGAATTTCCAGCCGGTGACACCGCGGCACTTCTTGAGCTGAGGAAGCAATACATCCTGTCCATAATCTCTGGCTGCAAACCCTGCACCCTTCATGTACACCTGGTCGTATCCGGGAAGGAAGTGGTACCAAACGTCGCACTTGGCCGCGGGCACATCCTCTGCTGGGGGTCGCTCTGCCTCCATCGTGAGGCGGAACTGTGTACCTACCGCACGGCTCGAATCGATCTCACCGCCATGTTTGTAGAGAGTGTTGGTATCACAGCCATCAAGTACCTGGTACATTTTGTCCTTGCAATCTGCGGCAGCAATCCCCTGGCTCATCCGAGCCCACCTGTCCCACTCGGCTTCCAATTTCATACTGAGGGGAGTGCCATCATTATAGTCCTTCGACCATCTCCCGTTGTGCTGCCAGTTATCATGGCTCACGTAGTAAGAGGCCCAATCGGTACAAAAATCTTCGATGGGTCCTGTCACCTCCTGTCGATGGGCGTACTTCGGAACGTCCTGGCTAGCAGATGCGCATGTTTTCTTTGGCACATCCTGAACCTTCACAACAGGGCGGTATCCAAATGCCTTGTTAAAGAATATCTCTAAAGCGAAGCTTTTCCAGCTTTCGGCGTTCTTGAGTAGAAGATCGCTATTTCCTGACTTGGCCACTCGAGAGATTTTTCTGGGCCCAGTCAGGCGTTCATGCGATTCGGGGTCGAATCCGTCCGGAACTGTTGTAGGTTTAGTACATCCCCAAGAGAGTGAGATAACTATTTGTTTGGAGAACACTTACCGTGACCGCGGTCCCGGGTGATGAGGTCGATATGCATGAGTTCATGCAGGAATGAGCCCCCATACGACGTTTGCAGGTAGTCCAACGTCGCAAACTCAATCGGCTTGCCCTCGTATTCGGTGAGCAGCTCGTTCAGGCTC
>JAOYNU010089918.1:0-48118 GCA_026745395.1 Tympanopsis confertula | reverse complement strand
GGCGGCGGGGGTTGTTGTGAGCATATACGAGACATGCGATATGGCCAGCTTACCATTGGGCTGCACTAAGATGCCCTTCTTTACGCCCTGCTTGATGGCGTTGTTGATGTTGCGTAAAGTCACGCTATCGGAGCCGAGGTCGAACTGAGCCTGGACGCATTTCTTGATGGATTGACGGCTGGAGCCCCTGGCTTGTTTGAGCTGTCGGGCGCGGTGAAAAAGCGAGGTTAGCCATGGCATGCAAAGCATTGTTTGTTTGTGTTTGGTTTGCTGTGACTGGGGCAAAAGAAAAGAAGAATCAAAAAAGCAGATGGCTGCCGTGTTGGCTGTGATCGCAATGGCTGCTGGTACTATGGCAAGGCAAGGAGAGAAGGGTAATGGAGCAGAGGGAAAGACAGATAATGATGCAAATGTGTGGTGCGGGAGTGGTTTCGAGGAGAGAGGGCAGCAGAGCGAGAGCGAGACCTCTCCCCTTCCTTGGACCCTGACGATCAAGACCAGGCAAAGAGCAAGCAGGAGAGGGAACGGGAACACAAGGCAGACGAAGCAACCAGCACGACAAGTGGCACTGGCTCCGGCAAGGGGCAAAAAAAAAAGGCTTGGGCTGAGTCGGGCAGCCGGAGATCGGGTGCTCTCGTGGCCTGTCATGGCATGTCGTGCGCGCGCTCCGACGGCTCACACAACGCGCATGGCATTGCAGGGTGCAGAACGCACGCACGTGTCCATCCAATTCCCCGGATTGGGGCCACGGAGGGCCGGGCGCGAGCAAGAGCCAGAAACACGAGACCGAATGGGCGGGAAGTCGAGCAGAGGGAAGTCGAGCAGAGACAAGACACGTCACATTCCTCAGGGGGGGCAGCGCACGAGACGAGAAAAAAAGAGGGGAAAGAAAGATAAGTAAATATATATATATATATATATATATATATAAATAACAAAAATAAGGAATGGAGATGGTGAGATGGTAAATGTCAAGGGAAACGAGAGAAAGCAGCGGGCAAGGCAGGCAGAGAAGGGCAAAAGTAACGATTATAAAGATTAGACATACCGTGATGATGGCGCGGACGACCATATCCTGTATCGAGCAAGCAGTCAGCCACGTTCTGGGGATTCCAAGTGTGGATATCGTGAGTCACGCCGCGCGGGTGGGAGGTGATGATGCGAGGCGAGCGTCTGCCACGTCGAGGTTCGCTCTCCCACTCGCGCTCCACCCAGCGCATGCGTGCCACGACATGAGGGAGAAGGCGATCAATCAATCAAAAGGAAACCAACCTCGTAGCTCGGGCGGGCCTTCTTGGGGGCATCAGGGGCGGCGGCGGCGCTTTCGACTTTCTTGCCAGCCATTGCGGGGGGATGATATACAAGTAGATGAGATAGATGTTCGTAAGGTGGGTGGCAGATAGATAGGATCAATAGATCAACAAAAGATCAAAAGACGGGTAGAGAGAGAGGGAGGGGGAGAGGGAGAGAGGGAGAGAGGGAGAGAGAGAGAGAGAGAGAGAGAGAGAGAGAGAGAAACGTGAGTGAAAGATAAGGCGAGGGGGGAGGAAATAAGGAAAGAGCTATCCGATCGGGAAGGTGCGCCTGGTTTGTCGTGGTCGGGCTTTGGATTTCCCCGACAGAAAAAAAGGCTGGTTTGAGCTTTGGATGGATCTGGTGTTTGTGGATTTTGTCTTTTCGAAGCTTGCTTGTCTTGGCTGGAATGAAGGATCGAGACTTTGCGCGAGGGCGTGGAGAAAAGAGAGGAGGGACGGGCGCGTCGAGTGGGAATTGGGACCTTGTTTATATATTCGGGCGGGCCCTTCCCGGGCGTGCAACAATCAGCCAACGGGCCTTTTAGGCTTGCCCAGGCGTGCCCCTCCAGCGCTGTAGCGCCTGGCCCGGGGCGCACAACCGCCTGGAACGCTGAACCGCCAAAACGCCGAAAGAGCGAGCGTTCCTTGGTCCTCTTCTCTGTATGATGATGTCGTGCGCGCTTTTGGTCATCGATGCGGGCATTCTGCCATGTCCTGGTCAGTAAAGGATACAGTATGGCGTATTGACAGCAGTTGTGAGTTGTGAGTTGTGTGTGTGCCACGGAATCCGGTGGAGCTCGCCTCTTTGCCTCATGGCCGTTCTGTGGCATGTCGTTTCTGTCTGGCTATCCATCCATCTGCCCATCCATCTGCCCATACATCTGCCCATCTATCCATGCCCATCTATCTATCCATGCCCAGTCAGTCAGTCGGTCAGTCCGACTACCCAAAATACCTGGCAGGCTGTGTTGATGTTGGTCGGACACGAGAGAGTCCCCTTGCTCCTGTTCATGATATAAACCCGAGAACCCTCCTACTCCAGCTTATACCCACAAACTCGCAGCTTTCCTTTCCCTTGCTCTTGCAGAAGAAAAAGAGAAAAATTGCAAAGCGCCATCTGACAGTCCAATCTACCTCATCGCCCACATGACCTCTAATCCTCCTCCACCATTCCGTCATCACCAACTTAGACTACAACACTAAAAACCAAAGTGTCCGTCCTACTCGAGCCCTGCCAGCCAAGTATATGCCGGCCGAGAAATCGAAAGCCAGCCATCCAGCTTTCAGCCACTGTCCTGGGGGGTGCAGTCCACGAGTTCTCTGGATAGATGAGAGACGGGAACGAAAGAAAAGGGTCTTGTCCAGATCACCTTGTATCATCAGGGGCGTGTTTCCAACACAACAAATCCACACATGAACACGCCATCACAACACAACACAATACCCCGACGACAAGAAGAAAATAGCTCCCACGACGTGTGGCAACCCTATTTTCCAGCCAGACCGTCTATTTTTCTGATTGGCCCGGCCGCCCTGCCGACTGATCTCTCCAAACCAGGCTGGATTCCCGAGATGAGCCCAGGGAAATCTTGGGGTTTCGCCGCCCGCCCGCCCTCGTCGTCGCCCTCTTGTTCCCGTCTTTCTCGTCTTTTCTTTTCTTGCCATGTATGCATCGACAGTACGCTCCGTATCTCACGGCCAAGCCTGGATTTGTAAATGACAATGCCGTCTGTAGATCCACATGGCATCCCATCCAGATAGATCGCCATCCCAGACACCACCCTTTTGCCATCGGGAATCGCTGCCCGTACTCCCCTGCTTGCCCAACCTGTCGCGTCGCCGTCGTGGGCGTGCTTCAATCGTCTTTCGATCCGTGCCGCTCTTGCCCGTGCACGTTCGCGTTGTGTGCCCAATATAAAAACATCTTTGTCGGCCGTTGTGGTTTTGGTGGTCGTCCCTCGAGGCTCTGTAACTCTGGACCGCCTCGAAAAAAAAAAAAATCAAAAAGTGAAGCTATCCGCACTCGGCAACTCCCCCACCACTCTGCACCAGCCCAAAATCTCATGATGCATGGCGCCATTGGATGCGTCAGAGACTGCTCTATCGATCTCGCCCGCTTTCGAGCCCCCCAGACCGCCCCCCACGCCAGCGACTTACACCGAAAAGTCGTGCGTGGCCGAGCCATGGCGCCCCCGTCTTTCTTTCTCGAACCTCGTCGCGCGATTGCGCCTGCACCGCCGCGACAGCTGCCCTGGCGGTCGGCTCCGGCGTTGCCCACGCTTGGCGCGTTCGCCCGAGTATATTTTCGTCGCCGTCGGCCCGCGGCTGCGCGAAATGACTTATACCGAGTTTGGGGTCGTTGCGTCCAGGAGCTGGGGGTGGCCGATCAAAAAATCGATCCAGCGCGTTTGCCCAAGCCCACCTCGAATTCGACCTGGCCGCCCCACCACGCCCCAGAGAGCGGGAGAGGACATCCAAATGGCCTCGATCGGCTCTTTTACTGAGCTGTAACAGATTAACAGACGTCGCGACCGTGTGGGAACGGGCTGCGTCGCCGCAGGCCCAACAGCCTGGCGCGGCCTGTGAAGCGATCATGAACTTTGGCTCGCAGACTTTGCCACGCTCGATCCGCACAACCACGCATCAGATCTCGATGCTAGCCGATTCGGGAGTATCCGCTCCATCCTGGGATATGCTGGTTTTTTTTCCTTCTTTTTTTCCCTCGTGTTCCGCCCCTGCTGTGGACTTGACTTGACACCCGCTTGCTGATGCTGCGATGATTTTCTGCCCACGTCACACCCATCCACCTACTGAAGTTATAGTTACCCTGACTTTCTAGCATCAAATTCAAATGAAGAATTAATAGAATTTGAATCCACCCATCCATCCATCCATCTACTCAATAATTTCTTTCAAGCCCTTAGAGCATCCTGTAGATAGAACACATCACCTTCCAGTCATTCTGATACTCGCACGACAGCTCAACCTGATTTGGCCAACATCAACCATGCATGCTTTTTTGCCGCACAGCCTCCTTGCTGCTGTCCAAAAGGACCTTTTCTTTTCTTTCCTTCCACCGGACTCTATTTTTGCTTCTATTGTATTTCTATTTCTCCCAGGCTTCCTTGTTTCGGATTTGCAGGAGGCGTCCTTCGGTCTGTACCGGACGTGTCCGCCATGTCCAGCTGTGATGTTTTCGAGGGAATCGAGCGGCCTGGTCTGGGGCTGCTCTTTTATTATCATATATATTTTGTGTATATATTACTAGTTACTGTGTTTGAAAGACAAGGGCATCACGTCTTGGTGTGATTTGTTGACCCTCTGTCTTCCAAACACAACAACGGGCTGTCCTTTTATACATTCATTCATTTATTCGTTTCTTTCAAAGGACCTGAGACGACGCAGGGGCACACACAGATAGACACTACAGACAGCGGATGCTGGCGATGCCACGAGGCTTCAATTCTACCCGCCTCGTCACCTAATTAATGCATTCCCTGTAACCAATCTACCCTGACGCGCAATGCCCCGTGCCCAACTCCCCGTACACCAACCTGCCTCGTGCCTCTAGCGGTGCCCTCTTGGCCACCACCCGCCGCCTGCCTCAAACCGTGCCCCTGTATGCATCCACCTCTGATTTCAGTTTTTCCAGGTCTGCCAGGATGCTCACCCCGACGCCGTCGTCCGCCGCCCCCTCCGAAACCGTCTTTTGTTTTTCGGCATCCACGCCTGCCCGCTTTGCTCCTCCGCTGCCGCCCCCGCCTCCATCTGCGCTCCCTCGGCTGCCGCCCCTCTGCCGCACGGGAAGAGGAGGAGGAGGAGGTGGTGGTGGCGGCGCCGCCGAGGGAGCCGTGTTCTCCTTGTTTGTGCCTGTGCTGGTTTCTCGCCTCGCCGATGTCGGCCGGCTGCTCCTGACGGAGGGGTTGCGAGCCGGAGGGGGCGGGGGAGGCAGTGGCGACGACAAAGCAACCAGAGGGTCGTGCTGAGCGAGACCGACGCTCTGAACGGATTCGGCGCTCTCGCGTCTCGAGAGCGGCAGAGGCGTTGTTGCTGTGGTCATGGGCGGAAGGAGTGACGGAGAAAGGGACGAGGACGCGCGGTCGAATTCGGAGGCGGAGGCGGAGGCGGCTATGGAATGAGTTGGCGACGGACTCGTCTGCTGCGAGGCCCAGGAAGCCGGCGAAAGCGAGATGGATTTGCGCGCGGTGGCGCTGCGGCGCGGTGGCGGGGGCGCGGGCGCGAGGGCGCTGCCCCGTACGCTGTCAGCCCTGGACCCAAGAGAGTCGACGGATGCGCACCTCTCCATTGTGCTGGCGGCTGGACTGGCGGCCGTGTCGTCCTCCTCTGCGACGACGCCTGTGCTGGTCGGCGTCGACGCCTCTGGCTTGAAGAACTGCTTCCGCGGAAGAGGCGGCTTGGCCGGGAGGGACCGGGGCGACATTGGGAGCGGCACCGTTTCTGGCAGACTCCCAACGGCAACGTCCACCTCGGGGATTGGTCGGATTCCTGGTATGGGTATTGGTGGCAGCGGCCGATTGACGTCCCTGGGCCGCTGGCGAGGCGAGTTTGCAATCGAGGATGGGGATGGCGCAGGCTTGCCCAAGGCCGCGCTTGGTGCGTCATCCCGTGAGTCGAGCCGAGCATGTCTGCTCTGGCGGGAGGGAGGAGGTGGCGGCCTGGGCTTCTTGGTGGGGGGGGGAGTTGCATCAGCCAAAGGTGGTGGTGGTGGTGGTGAGTCTGTCGAAGCCGGCTGATGCCCAGAGATGGCGGCGGAAGCTGGAGGACTGCTGGGGGTCGCTTGGTGGTGGGAGCTGGGTTCCTCGTCCTCGTCCCCGACCTTGGATGGGCCCAGGACGCCCGTCATCAGCAGCCGCTTGAACGCGTCGACATCGAGCTGCTTCTTGGCCGTCTTTTGGGCTTGTTTGCCGGCGTGTGGCTGCGTTCCGTCTTGCTCCATGTCGTGCAATGTCCTGCTGAAAGGGTTGGGTGGGGGTGCCCGTCCGGGGCTGCTGAGAACATTTATGTTGGTGGTGGAGGTGATGGTGTTGGTGCTCCTCTGGTCCGGCCAAGGCTCGTCCTTTTCCAGCTCCTCCTTTGGCTCCGACAGCGACGACCCTGAGGACCCTGGAGAAGAAGGTGGCGACTGCACGCGAACCCTCTTTTCCGTCTTGGCGCGCGAGCCATCACTGCTGCCGTCGGCGTCGGCGGGGACATGGCTCATTCGGATGATGGAGTGGTGCGGCTCGCCATGGTGGTGAGGCGGAGGAGGGTGGTGGTGGTGGTGGTCAAAGATGGCAGAAACCGATGCGCTCGGAGGGGACGACGGCAACGGGGCCGCAAAGGGGTCGGGCGCCGACTTGCGAAAAGGATTCGTCGATGCTGGGCGACGCGCGGCCATTGTTGCTGGCGACGTCGCGATCTTTTCGGGGCCTGTTCTTATCGCGATGCTTTCTTATCGCTGCAGCCCTGCAGCCATTGAATCAGCGACAACCACAACAACAACACACACTACTGCTACTACGTAGGTGGCTGAGGTACGTTGGGCGACGTGTAATAAGTCAAGAAAGGGCCCTTGTTATATCCAGACGATGTGGGATTGGATGGTTGGTTATTGTTTTGAGAAATGGCAGGCAGCTGCCAGATGAGGGGCTATGCTGTGCATGGTTGTGCCTGCAGCCGTGGCCGGCCTGCAGCCCAATTACCAACTACGAGGATAAATAACCACGTAGATAACCGCGTAGATAACTAACCACATATGTAATAGCAATAGCCAACTAATCTTTTGGCAAAGAGACCTAAAAAGAGCGAACCAGCCAGGGAAGGCGCCGAGGAGGAGCTGGCGCACGGACCAGCCGTTCTCCGATCTGCCGTTCCGGGTTGCATTCCTCCTGGGGAAGGCGCCATCAACCTTTGAATGACTGCAGCTGCCAAAAAGGGACTCAACCTCAAACGATTGCAAACGATTGCCGACCGGAGGATGCCGTCCGACAGGCTTGATGTCATGGGATAGTCAGTCCTCACGATCAGTCATTACGGTAATGTACTTTGCAGCGAATGCATTCTGTCGGACAGGGAGTTGAGGACACTGTCATGACACCCTTGGCGAAAACCCACAAGTCCCACGTCCACACGTTATAGCACTTTATCTATTTATTTATTTATTTATCTATTTATCATTAATATATTTGTTCAGCCGGATAGATAAGCACCCATCCGACCGGGCCTCAATAAATAACACAGCAAGACGTGATACCATGTCTTTGAAGCTCCAAAAGGTGTATAATCAAGTAGGTATATTTAGGTCTGATGCAAGATAGCATAGAATCTCTAGGGAGAGCCCTCCTTTTATACTGCCAAGGGCTTCTCCTATAGCCGTTGGTGTTGGAATTCTTTTTCCTATACAACTTGCTCTGTAAAGCGCGGGGAACTTTCAGTTATATAGGGATTGGGTCTGCTGGGCTTAAAAGTCAGGGTATCACGTCTTGCTGTGTTGTTTGAGGCCTCGGTCGGATTATATCCATCCAGCTGAACAAATATAATTAATGGTACGGATTAGGTTTACGGCTTTTCGGCACTCGGCTTATCGACGGTACGATTCTGGTATTTAATTCGCAATTTTTTATCAACTAGTTACTATTTTAAAGGACAGGTCACTATATTATTATTATGGTAATAATCATTGAGAGAACTGAATAAGGCTCGCTACCGATTACGGTAATATTATATAGTAAATTTACGTTATATAATCTATACTGATACTCGATTATTTACAAAGATGGGTCCTACGCTCGATAAAACGTAAGAACAGAGGACCAAGGGTCTCAAATCTACGGTACTATAGAGAGTTCCACGTGCAGGATCTACTTACACGATCTTTATCTATCAGGCCTTGGTCGGATATCTAGCCAATCTATTTCTTGTAAGCATTGTATAGTGGTAGTGGATGTGGTATTTAAATATACATCATTGAAATATTTGTTCAGCCGGATAGTTACCATCCGACCTGGGCCTCAACAAACAACACAGCAAGACGTGATACCCTCTGTCTTTTAAAGTGGTATTTGGATATCCAGAGAAAAAGTCCACACCATAATTGGATCGGCTCGATGATAAAATGGAGGTCGTGGTGGTCGTGGTGGGAATGAAATGGCGGTGCCTCGCTTGTGAGGTGTTTTGTTCAACATCGTCTGCAGCTGCGACATGCTCGTGATGTTCGGTCCTGGCGTCGTCGTACTGGATACTACACCCAGGCGAAATCGTGCCGTGCGCTTGACTGCCCGCGTCCCAAGACACTTTTCTGATCCTCGGCGCGTACCGTGATGGGCATTGAAGAGAGAGATTCCGCCTGCTCGTACACGGAGTGCACATGCTGGGCCGATAGATGGTGTTCTCGGTTGACTCTACCCATGCTGTCCCCAACTTTGTTCGTACGCAGATAACGAAATTGGCCCGTATATGACTTGTCACAAGGACGTCGGCCGCCTCTCAGACTCGCCATGACAGCTGCAACATGGTCCATGTGGATAAAGGTTATCAGAGCAAGTGCCAAAAGACGACTGGTCCAGCACGGTCCGAGCTGGAACAAGAAAAGTATTTCGAGCGATAATGAAAGCGCCCATGGGTACCACTTGGGGAATTCTCGGTCTGGAGCGTGGACGTGTTTGGATCATCCGATCGCAGCCATGGATTCCAGCTTTCGAGAGATGCAAGATTTTGTCGGATTTTTGACGCAGCGCATCGACCAAGCAGCGCACAACGGCAAAGGATGGAGGAGCAAAAAATGCTATCTATCAGGCATGCGCGTAGAGAACCCGAGTGGCCGTGTCCGGATCAGTACGAGATATATCGTAATGTGCGCTTGCCCATCCTCGCGCGGGCACGTCTCTTGCAACTCTGGTACTGCCCAGTTTCCCACCGAGTGCAAAGATCACCACCTTGATATGTTTTCTCGTCGTCTCTTGAAACAAGCTGGGGCCCCGCCAAGATATCCCGTACCGTCCTTTGGGATGTTGTGCTGGTAGCAAGCCAAGTAAAAACAGGCCAAGGATCCGGAAGCGGACATCAGATTTGCATGGTAACAGCACAAGATTGCAGACACTTTGATCGAGTGGCGTATAATATTAATATCCAACTGTTGGACGCGTGGAATCTTGAACCTGCTCAGAATGCCATATTCAGGTATGCGCCTGGCACACATGCGACTCGCCCTTTGTGTCTCGATATGGACTATCAACCTGGGGAAAGACTGGCAATTTTGATAGTACATAAAATGCACACCCAACAACATGCATACCATTGTGGAAATCTTCCACAAAGCAAGCACGCCGAGCGCACAGCATCACATCCCTCCACATTGCCACGTAACAAAGTGGATTCTACGTAACAAAGTGGATTCTACGTAACAAAGTGGATTCTACGTATCAAAGTGGTTTCTACGTATCAAAGTAGTTTCTGCGTATCAAAGTGGTTTCTACGTATCAAAGTTGTTTTTTCTTCTTCTTTTTTTGCAGTAGTTTCAGGATGGAAGCAACTCCGACATCAAGCCGAGACGTCACGCCTTACGTATGTCTGTGTTGGTAGCTGCGGAATTATCGGCGTTTACGCCACGACAGTTCCGATCAAGCCCGCCGGGGCGTGACAATCGGAGAAAGCGGACGTGACAAGGGCAGGGCCAGTTCAGTGGACGGCATGCAGGGGCCAAAGCAATGGAAAAGGCGTAAATAAAAGACGGACTCGCGGACGCTTATGCCAATGCTTACGAGGATGCCTGAATCCCTCGGTATTGCATCAACGAGGCCGCGTCAGCCTGGATAGATGGGTATGTATGTACGGACTTGCAGGAATGCCCTTGGAGCGGGTTAGTATGGAGGAGTGGGCCTTGCATTTACGATCGACGCTTTTGCCATAGCGGTTGGAGATAGCTCGGCATCATGTCCGAATCTGGAAGGTGTGCCATGACTTGGATTTCTTATTTTACGCGATTCCTTTTGACGATGCATGTGCCATCTTGGAGGAAAATAAAAAAGGACCATCTGCCCGAGATGCCGAAAGGGCTGCCTGTCTGCCCCAAGGAGGGCTTCAAGCGAGATGATAGGATTAATCCAGCCTCACATCGCCATTGGTGCGGCCTGCAAGGCCATCAAAATAAGCTTAAGTCATGGCTGCGGTGTTGAAGCCCGAAATAAAGCAAAAAGGAAGACGCGCGTCATGCTCTCTACATATAAATAACGGCCCAATGTGAGTGGTGGCACGTGATCGTGGCACCAAGCCAAAAGAAATTCACATACATTGCACCAAAACGCTTCAACCTCTGCCCAGCCCAACGAGGGAGGGGGCGAGCCTATCCATCGTGCATCCATGCCGGAAATCCCCCACCGCCGCACGCACATCGGGCAGCAGCGCACCATGGGGGCATCGGCTAAGTACTAGCCATTGATACTATTGATGCGAGTAGGCCGTGCGCGCGCGCCCTTGGTGGTGGCATGCAATCCCGAAAAGGGCCGCGGTGCGTTCTTGTGAAAGCAAACATTGGCTAGCTGCGTCATCTCTCCAGCTGTAAGCTCATGGCTCATGGGTTACGTCTGGATGATGGTGAAACACGCACACGCTTAATACATCACATATGGCATATGCTGCCATCCATGTCGTTTGCGTTGTCTGGCAAACAATGCGCCACCCCGCAGTTGGAAAGAGACGGATAGAATTTGGCCAAGCGGCCAGGCGAGGCCGTTGCATTTTGGTGAAAAATGCCAAGGCTGATGGATGATATTAGCAGGTGCAAGTCTCGACAAAGGTCTCGGCAGTGAACCCAGCAGCCCCGATTCGCTATTTGGGACGTGCTCGGCTTTCGAGGGAGGAATTTCCTGGGGCGTGGGTGAGGTCAATTTTTTTCCTGAAATTTCCGTTCTTCCCTGTCTCTTTATATATATATGTATACATACATATATAAATGCATGTATACATATATATGCATATATAGGATAGCTCCAAACTATATATAGCAGACAACTGTCCCAAGTACTGTTATATTAAGGACCGTTATCAAGACATCCCAAGTTGGAGAGAATATAGCCACAGCCAGGATGCCATTGCCCGAGGAGGAGAACGACAAGACCTTTGGGCCCAAGGGTGCGTGCCACAACAATCAAGGTTACCGATTAAGCGTATTATGTGCCATGTATTATCGAGGTGGGCCGAAAGGAGGTCCCACATGTGGGGCCATATCGGTCTGCCGGCCGCGACAACGCCGACCACTGCCGTACCACTTCACCAATATATGTGTGTGCATGATGCATGCGTGGGGATTGCTTGCCAGAGGCATCCATTCGAGCACACGTGCCAAGAACGGTAGTATCAAAAGGGCTCACGTCTGGGTGGGAATAGTGCCAGTCCGCCGGCTCGCTAGGTGGCATGAACGACCACATGACTCACGGCCTCTGAGGTTAGTGAGGTTATTGGCGAAGGTTAGTGGCCAGTAGCCAGTGGCTAGTGGTTGCTGGTTAGTGGGTTTCCGTCCCGGAGTATCCGGTGCATAAAGAATGGCACCCCCACACCCCCTTGGCTTCCAATCCCAATGCAATGAAACGTTGCTGATCGATCTGCAACACATTATTAGACGCACCCCCGGGAAACGGACGAGAGAAGGAAAGGCCTCCGCCAGCTTTGATTCGGTTTGCCAAGGTTTCGTAGTTTTAAAACGGCTGGTACTTTTCATGCGAGGGTGGTGCGAGATGCAAAGATCGGGTTGGCTGACAAGGCTTAAAATCATGCTTAACTGGAAAGTGGTACGGTAGGTACAAGGGTGCTAACAAGCCAGAGCCCTTGCTCTACATTACATTACATACGGTGTTGTTGTTGTTGTTGTTGTTGTTGTTGTTGCTGCTGCTGTTGTTGTTGCTGTCTTGGTTGGGTAGCACGCACGCACGTACCCAACTGCCTGTCCTGATATCGATATGTCCATATTATTTGTCTGGCAGCTGTTTCAGAGGAGTTATGGGGATGGCTTCTTGGAATGGGGCTTTGGGTGCCCCACCTAACATGGGCTCGTTGGTGAGTTGGGCTATCATGACTTGCGCCGTGATTGGCCTTATTCTCTCTCTATTTCTCTCTTGTTCTTCGTCCGAGGAAGCAGAGATTCCCAAAAGTCGCAGCTCGTAAACAGATAAACGGCTAGTTGGTTAGTTGGTGTCCAGATACACGCACGCCCTCGCGATGGAGCCGAATCCCGACAGGCACTTGTATGATGTGGATCTGATCCGATTGGGGTAAGGTGCACGACTTGTTGTCGTGTCGATTCAGCATGCCGCGGACATGTCAAAATCGGCCAAGAAAAACAGATAAATGAATATGTAATGGCGGCCGCACAATCAGGTCACCTACACAGTACCCACACTCCAGCCCATAGATATACTCAGCTGGCCGTGCGGATAACTATTTCTCATTACACCCGTGTTAAACCCAACGTGCCAAGATATGAGGTGGAGGGGGGCCTGCATGTGTCGCTGCCCCGAGCATCTTTGGGTTTGTTTTGCTCTTTTCTTCCTCTTCTTGTTGCCTGCGACAGGCCAGCTGATAAGACCAAATGTCCTTGTCCGAGTTACCCCACACATATCACGCACAGGGTTGGTTTGGCCAAGTTATCAAGGTGATACACAGACTCCTATTGGCCAGGTGAGCACGATTACGGGCGCGAGGGAATTCCAATTCCATCGTATTGATGACTGAATAATGGTTTGCTGTATTCCTTACGGTGTCGGAGTCATGGCGGCCTCAAGGCACATCCGATGGCGGTGGGTTACATATATATATATCATGATGCGAGGACAGACTTGGCCATGGCAATCTCGGGACAAGTAGCACCAAAACATGGCGGGTTTGGTCTTGGGAAAAGTTTGCACATGGCACACAGACAGACATGGAGTCGTCTGCGCGACCGGGCTTTCTGGCCTGGCTTGGCTTTGCGCCTCGGGAGGACTCTGCTAAGCGCGTCATGATGCATCTAGCCGGATTCTAAAACGTGGAATAGCGAGCCAAGATACAAGATCAGAGAGCAGCTT
Source organism: Tympanopsis confertula (assembly GCA_026745395.1). NCBI lineage: Eukaryota > Fungi > Ascomycota > Sordariomycetes > Coronophorales > Scortechiniaceae > Tympanopsis > Tympanopsis confertula. The sequence continues at coordinate 34,767 of JAOYNU010089918.1, read as the reverse complement.
TCGTTCTTGACAGGCTGATGAGACCGAGACCCACGCACGCAAAAGTGCCGAAGCGAGACCGGCATTTTGTTCCAGGCCTTTTTTTCTTTCTTTCTTTCTTCCTTCCTCTGTCTCCTCTGGTTGTGCGATGCTGCCATGCCGCGATCCGACGGCTCTCGTCTGTGTTGCAACGTCTGCCAACATTAGCAGCGGCGATTGCCATGTGCGAAACGAGATCGAGTTTTGGTTTGTGGCGGGCTTGGGTTTCCCTTTGCCTTTTTTGTGCGTCTTGGGAGCTCTCTCTCCTGGGGAGGAGCGCATCTTGTGGAATCTCGATCTGGTCTTTCTCAGTCGTTCTCTAGCCTTTCTCTAGTCGTTCTCTTGTCTTTCTCTAGCGTCTCTAGTCTTTCTCTAGTCCTTCTCTAGATTTATCCGTCGACTGTTCGCGCTCATCGTGTAGAGCTTCCCGATCCGGCAGCGCTCGCGTAACCCATTTCCTGTTCGGTCCACTCCCAGCCTTGTGCGTGCCTGTGTGCGCACTTGCAAGGAGACATGGATGGATCCTCGACTCGGCTCTGCAGATGGCCTGCACGCACGCGAGGGCGCGTAACGTGGCCACAAGGGGAGACACTTCAAATAAGCAATCAGGCCGGGCAGCCAGGCAAGATAAGAAGCAAAAACGCAAAGCGAAGGCAAGTGAGACGTCGAGGGTTTTGGGCGCCGCGAGGATGCCTGTGCGAGTGAGAGTGGGTGGAAACCATGGCGTGCCGCTGCGGATAGACGGTGTCACCTGTTCGACGAGCAAAAGGCAAGCAGAATGGCACGGTTCTTTTTATTTAATTTTTTTTTCAATCCTTTTTATTACAACAAATAAAGGGATTTCGTTGTGAAAAACCAAGCCCTCTGACAGGCCAGACATGCCGAGAGACATGCGCAGCGTCTTTCCCAAGTGCGAGGTTACCCATGTGCCCATAACATCAACGACGTACTCGTGATCAAAAGGCCAGAACCAAGAGAGGGAGAGAGAGTGGTTCAGGTATGGGCCGGGCGGGCGACGGGATTGGTACTTTTGACCCGACTGCGCATCAGCAACAATGTGGATAGATGATCAAACTCATTCCACCTCATCGCCATGGCCGGTTGCCATCGGGCTACTGATGATTGATTGACTGACTGATTGACTGACTGAATGACTGACTGAATAACTGACTGAATAACTGACTGAATAACTGACTGAATGACTGACTGACCAACTGACTGAACTGACTGGACTGACTCGATTACGCCGACCCAAGACCGACTCCCACCCACGCCCAGATGGGGCAAAAAAAAAAGCCAAGGCATATTCCGCTCGCTCTCTTCGAAACAAAAATATCGTCGTCAGGTTCAAGCTATCCGTACCGGCCCAAACCCCCACCCGCCTTCACCCGCCTTGGCCTTCTTGCCGCCAACGGCAGGGCAGACAGACAGACAGAAGACAGACAGATAGACAAATAGACTGACTGACCTGACTCAAGTCGCCTCCGCACTGTCAGACTTTTCGGATCCCACGAACCGGATCCTTGCCATCCCTGTCCGTGCCCCCACGGATCTTGATCCTCTTTTTCGTTTTCCTTTTTCACTTCCCTTCGGTCTTTTTCTTTCCCTTCCCTTCCTTCTTTTCCGTTGAAATGAAATGACACGAAACAAAGAAATGGTGTTACTTTGGAACGTGAGAGCCCTCGAGGCTGGTGGGATCAGCAATGCCCCCTCCAACGCACAACACACAATCCGTGCATCGTGCTCGTCAGTCGTGATCGGTCAGTTGAATCTCGTAAATGTCTGCTGCTTGTTGACCCCGCCATGGGGGTCAACTCAGCTCTCTCCATCGCAGCAAACCAGGGACCCGCGTCGGCAGCAAGTGCAATGCTATTTCTTGACTCAGTCCACGTTTCCCTCCTCCTGTCCCGGAACGTCGGCCGGGTTGTATGTCTGCCTGGGTGCAACGTTACTGCCGGCAGGTGGGTGGTGAGATAGTGACGTTGGCTCTCTCCCGTCTGGCGGCCACGAAGACGAAGACGACGACGACAACGGCAGGACGGTGCCACAAGTCACAAACAGAGGTTTTGCGGGCACGTCTCGAGGCCGCACGCAAATTCGATGCGTCGCAGATGCCGTGGGGCAAGATTTGAGGGCCCTCGCAATCTCGGGAACCTGCCTGATTGCTCTGCGGCTTGCCTCCGCACACGTCGCGTCGGCCGTCTTCCCAGACTTGCTCCCACGCACCAGATAACACACACACACTGTCTGCAGGGTAACGCACTCCATCCATCTACTATCCATCCATCCATCCCATATCTGCTCGCTGCTTTGTGCCTTTGTGCCCCCCAGGGAGGATTTATTCGTCTCTTCCAAGTCTCAAGTCTCCTTCTTGGCGAGCCGCGTCGGGTCTTGGATTTGTCGCGGGCCCTGGATTCGTCGCGCGCACACACACAAGGTCGGACAAGGGTCGACGTCGGATGGGCCGGAACAGGTGGGATGGCAACTTTGGCACGCTTTTTGCGCCATTCCTTTTGTGGCAAAGCAATCTGACACCGCTTCTGGAAGGATTTAAGCTCAGGCTTTTGGTTAAAAAAATTATTCCATCTAGTATATCTCTAGTGACGCCAAGATGACGCCAAGATCACCGCGCTAGCTCGCGCTCGGTTCGTGTGGTTCTCTCTACGGTGTTTTCATGTCGGCACTCGGTACAACGTCCGGACCAGAATCGGACCGAGCGTCGGTGTCGGCGCATCTCCTGCGACAGGAACGGGGCCTTTTTCTGGTGAATGTGAGGAGGAGCATGGGCCGGAGATGCAAGCCTCAGAGGCCGGGTCCAACCTTCTCATCGTATTTCGGTGTGTATGGCATCCGTAAACGTCTCTCCAAGAGGATTTTACGACGAGATCCACTCATTCCTTCCCAGACGCGACACTGTAAATGTCGAGGTCGAATTATCCGTGGCTGAGTTTTTTTGTTGTATTTATAATTATTTGTAATTTATTATCTTTTAATTTTAAAATTTTTTAATACAACTACTTTTCCACATCTACGCTGCTCGTTTCAGTATATGGCAAGGCGTTTTCTCTCCCCCCACACAAGAGGGGGATGACCCCCGCTGCCTCGAACGAACGCGGCGGCATTGGCGAGGAGGATGCACCCGCAAGCGGGTTCTTGGGTTGGCCGGCCTCGGTCCGCGGCCGGGGCCAAGCACGTATAATGTCGAACCGCATGTACGACATCAAATGGGCCATGGCCATGTACGTGGACGCTGCGAGGCGGCCTCCTGCGATGTCGGATCGCACGTCCTCGTGCTGGTATCTTTTTTATCCGTCTTATTTTCCTTTTGTTCTTTTTGTTCCCTTCACATGGCAAGGCAGCCGCCTGATAAGCGCCGGATGCAACAAGACTGAAGCCGGTGAATACAACTGGGGATAACTTGTGTGTATCGCCTTTTATTAGAAACGTGGACGCCAAGCAACTTTATGCGGCCACATACTGTACCCCTCTCGTCACGTGCCGCACCCTTAACGTTAATGGTTAACGTTAATAATAGTCTACCTGTAAATCGAAAAAAGCAAATAATTTTTTTTCCCCCAAAAACCCGACCAAAGCAAAGTAGTGGCTCTAGTAAAGTCGTAGCCAGGTTCACCGGCCTCCCAAGCCGGGCAATGCCATGGTTGCTTGCCGTATACGAAGCTTCCAAAAGGGAAGCCAAAGGATGTGTCTACATACAAGCCTGGCCTGCTGATCTTATGCACATTGTGACACGCACCCGCCCGTCACTTTTACGAGGTCTTGACCCCGGAGGGGCACCGTGTAGGCCACCAACTGTGCAAGCAGTCGGAGAAGTTATACATACATATATACATACACATACATACTCACATACATACTCACACACACACACATCACGTCGTGATAGGTAGCTCGCAAAGCTCGGATTGGCCGTGCCAACTCCGCGGTCCCCCCCGTGTGGATCCGCAACTGGAGGAAAGGAGATGACGTTTTAAGGTTGGGGATGATATGCGGGTGGGAGGGCATCCACGTATAAGCATAAAAAGATGATAAATCAACCACGCCGCATGGTGCTGTCTGTCGCAGGCCTGGCGCGTAAGAAGAAGAAGAGTAATAATAAGCAGTGAGACTTGCTTGTATGCAATCAACATGTAATCTGATGGCTCCCTCATAGATGAACATATCGGGGAGCCTCGTTGGTGGCTATCAGACCTGATATAAAGCGGTCGTGGCGTGGGCCTGCCGCGTTCAAGATGGGCTTCTTCTTTTCGTGAGGCGTCGGCCGACTGGGGCTTTTGTGCCTGCTTGCTTGCTTGCTTACGGGCCGGTCGGCACCAAGCCAGCAAGGCATACACCAAAGAACAGACAGCTAACTCTGTCGGTCGTGGTCTCACATGACCCCATCATGCCCCCCATCACTATCTGGCAAAAGCTTCCAAGACAGATAGACTTTGCAGCATGTGATTGATTGCCTTTGCCACACTCATGTCTGTTCTGCCTTTAGTTGCTGCTAGTACTGACACAGCTTCCTCACAACTTGCCTCCCATACAAGTGAGTTGATAAGCTCTCTCTCTCTCTCCCTCTCCCCCCCCCTCTCTCTCTCGTTGTGGCAAGTGAGGATTCCCACATGGCTTTGTGGTACATGTGCTCTCTTTCTCCTTCAGCCCTGTGCCCAAGTATCAAGTATCCCAAGGTGGGTGCCAGAAGCCCCCCTATGATTGATTAGCTCACCACTTCACCCCCACCCACCCTTTATTTTATTTTTTTTTCACTGGAAAATCTCCTCGCACCCCCCTCGACCTTAAATACACCACCAACACCCCCCCCGGGATCTAGATTGGCTTTACGGGCTGCGGCACACCCCTCCCCCCTTAACTCCAATTGAGCGAGGACCTTAAAAAGCCCCAAGCGGTACTTTATGACCTGCCTTGCCCACTGGATTAATGGTCGTTCCCGGGCACTCGTACTGACCAGACCAGATCGTGCCAAAATGAAAAGAGCGGGCCAGAGAGATGGAGTTGCGTTTACTGTGCTAGGGAGGGAATAATAAATAAGCTTGAATCGGGTGAGTCGGTTAACTTGCGTAGGCTTATGGTAAAAAAAAAGTATATTGCCTGCCTCCCCCCCCCACACACACAGACAAACACACACACACAAACAACAATAAACTCAGACGTCCATCTTCCCGACTCGCCGAGGAGAAAAGGAACTCTTATACATCCCGCTCGTCCGAGTTCATCTCTGCTACATTGTCTTATATATATATCCATCATCTTTTTTTAATTACTTTTGGGCAGGGAGTTTCAACGCATCGAAACATAACGTCACCACCAAACACCAGCGCTCCTTGTTCTCACTCGCGCTCTATATGCACTCTCGACCGGACTGCTACCACAATACAAGACGGGGAAGCTCGCGAGAGCAAGGACCAGCATCAGCAGTGCCAGTGTCAAGAGGCCCGTAACAGAAAAACCACACACAAGACTGGTTTGGCAGGGAGATAGGGTCGGCTGCAAACACTCGCCAGCCAAGGCTTGTTTGTGGTCAGAGGCAAACGGAAAGGACGACCCACCCGCTCGAGGCAGGAGCGTCGACGATCTGTCTCTGCAGGATTTTCCCTCGAGGTGAGTCAGTTCTTCCTTCTCCTCTGAACAAGGACAAAGGACGTCGTCTGGCTTCTTCCTACATAATCATATTCATAATCATAATCATTCATATCCATCCATACATACCTCGGCCGGAGCCGGGGTCTTTTTGTGCCAGAGACTGACCCGACATGTGAGCTCTTTGCAAACAGGTCTCGAGAAAGAACTCCCACGTCACTGGGTCGCATCGGACCGACAGACAAAACAGACTGACAGCCAGAGAGACGTTCTCTACGAAATACGTAAGTTGGGTCTTTGCCCGTCTCCATCTCCACGCTCTCCAAATCACGAAACACCTCGGTCATGACCTCTTCTCGCCACTGCACGTCTTCGACGACCAGGCCCCCAATTCCTCAAGTGAGCAGCACCAGAATGTGCAACCAACGGTCGCGATACCTGTTCTATTCTCCCATTGAAATGGGCAAGGATAAAAACGAACCAGAAAAAAAGAGAAAAAAAGAGAAAAAAAGGGAGAAAAAAAGGAAGAAAAAAAACACTTCACTGTGCTATCCACGTCGTCGATCATACTTTGGGAAACCTCGATAAACGAGCCCTCCACTCTTAAACAAGAAAAGGATCAAAAAATGGGCGAGTATGAAGACACGCGTTGACCTGGAATACAACTCATGAGCTCAAAGTGTCCACTCTTCCCTTACTGGTGGCTCGTCAGTCGTCGTTCGTGTCTTGACCATTCCCTCTTCCTTCAAACACAATCGTTTACATCATTGCCAAGGCTACCGGCTCGTCGCAAGCGCCCCCGGCTCCTGAAAAACCTTAATCATAAGCTTCATGCCACCCCATCGCTGATCCCGAAACCATAATGAGTCCAATCGGGCAGTGAATACCGCTTGCCTGATGATGCAACAAGACGGCTAACCTCTTGTATAAAGCTTTCCCCAGTCACCGACTCGGCCCGAGTTTACCGCCTTATTTTTTATCCACTTCTCGTTTTGCTCGGTCGGCATTCTGGCTATTGTGCACAAGACAAAAATGGAAACATGGTACGGGTTGGTCAAGACTCCCGCCGACGCTATCAAGCTCTTTGAGGCCTGCCGCCTCGGGATCCTCCCCCGCGTCCAGCGCCGGCTTTCGGAGAAAGAGCGACAGCAGATCCGCGCCGGTTCCGTCTTTGTCTGGGATGAGCGCGAGGCCGGCATGAGGCGGTGGACCGACGGCAAGTCATGGAGCGCCAGCCGCGTCGCTGGCAGTTTCCTCACGTATCGTGAGATGGAAGGCAAGAGGGGCGTGGGTTTCGGCAGCACCACCACCACCACCGCCGGCAGCACCGGCAGGAAAGGCTCCGCATCCGGATCCGGATCCGGAAAGACACCCGAAGCGAGGACCAGTGACGAGGAGCAGGACGACGCCGAGCCCGACGGCTACCGCTACAAGACCAACGGCCTCATGAAGCAGTCGTTCAGCATCACCACAAACATGGGCAACCACCTCCATCTCATCTCGTACTCTTCGCGCCACCAGCCCGGCGAGCCTCAGCTCATGACCCCGTCGGCCGACTCCATGCTCGCCTCGGTGCAGCCGTCCAAAGGCATGTACCCAGAGTCCAGCCTTGGCGAAACCTCCCAGGGCCCGGCCTTCACCCGCACCCCAATGCAGGCCTACCCGATCCATCACCACCCGCAGCACCACCCGCACCCTATCCACTACGGCCACCCGCAGCAGCACCACCAGTATTCCCTCCAGCACCCATACCAATGGCCACCCTCGCCGCTGCCGACGCCCCACTACACCCATGCCCCGCAATACCATCACGGCATCACCCCCTACCAGCAGCAGCCCGCCCAGCAACAACAACCCCAGCTGCCCCGGCCATACAAGCCCGATCCTCACTATGATCGCGTGTCCCTCCCGCCCCTCCAGCCCCACCACCAGCAGCAGCAGCAGCACCAGCAGCAACAACACTCGCGCCCAGCGCCGCCGCAGCCTGCCCAGTCTCTTCCGCGACCTCACGTCTCGCCCACACCGCACCACGAGGACCCCTCGAGCTCTGCCAGCGCCTACTCGCTTGCCATGCGCGCCGCGCAGGCCATCACCTCCCCCAACGCCACCATCTCGGAGCTGGGCCCGTCACTGCCTCCCATCACAACCATGTCGCAGAGCCCAAGGCGCGCCGCGCCCTCGTCGGTCAAAGTGGAACTTACGCCATCGCCCAGGCAAGAGTCAGAGTCGCCCCCTCGCACCGCAAACTCCGACATGCATGCCACCCTCGCGCCTATCGCGAGGTCCGCCACAGGCATATCGACTCTGCTTCACCCCTCGGCCGAAGCCGCCACCAACGGCACGCCGCACAGCGGCAGTGCGGGCAGCTCGCCAAGGACGATCCTGAGTGCGCCGGTCATGACCAAGAGGCCACCAGGCATCAGCGAAGATCTAAGGGCCGTCAACGTTCTCAATAAGAATTTTCGATTCTCTGTCTGAATAGCCAGCCGAGCCGTGGCGCCAGTGAGGGAGCACCTTTTCTCCATGTCTCTGTCTTCTTTTTTTTCTTTTCTCACTCGGCACTTTTTTACGGTAGCATCATTGAATGAGGTCACGACCACTTTTGTCGGCGGAGTTTATTCTGGTGGTCTCAAAGATGGGTTAAAAACGGACAGGCATGAAACTGCTGCATGGCAGGGGGATCGGCGTTGGCTTAGCATTTGCATGGGAACGACGGCATTTGATGACGTGAGGAAGCAGGTCTGAGAGGATGTACGGTCTCGCGGCCGGTTCTTTGATTGCGTTGACGTATATAGATGGTCCAACTGAATAACAAGTTATCAATTCGGCAACGGTGGCTGTTCCCTCCCATGACGGGCTATCTATGCCCAGACATGGATCAATATATCCTGTCCCAGCATCCGCACGAGCAAATGTGATTGCCCGGGGAGCAATGTTTCTTGAATTCCGTTGTCCCCATTTTGCCTTTCTTGTCTAGGCATAAAGTATTTGTTGGGCGTGCGCAAATGCGAGGGCCGTGCTGCTTGTGATGGTTTACGCTCACGGACAAGCTTTTGGGTCGTTACCATTGTGGAGATAACTTGGACATACTCAGCACTCTGGAGTGAGGTCTTGAGATAACTTTGATACACTCTAGAGTAAGGTACTTGAGATAACTTCAATACACTCAGCACTCTGGAGTGAAATTATGCTCCCGGCTTGTAACCTCTCTTGAGCGCTTCCCATTCAATACGAAAGATCATGGGGAAATACACGAGTAAAGCAAGTTGCAAGTAAACGAATGTGATTGTCGATCGATGGTGGGTGCGGACACCACAGACCACGTGATTTGTATATAATCAATTAATTGCCTGAACGGAATATGCCGCCGGCGTGATACTGAGGAGCATATAACACGGCTGCATCTCTATACTGTCATGCGAACCTGCATGGGTTGTCGGCTGACCCGTGACTTGCATTCTTTTCTCAGAGAGATTGAGCTGCGACTGCGCTTTTCAACAGACTGACAAATGCATACAAACATTTATGACGTTTTTATTATTTGGAGCACACGTACTATCTCGCAGGTGGCAAGATAAGAGGGAGGGGAACGAGAAGAAAAAGAGAGCCGTCTGTGGTGTCTGGGCCAGGGGCTTACAACAACTCCCGGACGTTGCAGTCTTACACTCCACGTAAAACATGCAACCCAGCGCTAGGGGCAAGAAAAATTGGCGAGAGCCAAAGAACAGGGCGCCGCACAATTCGGGGCCCACGAGGCCCACGGGAGCCACGCCGCTTGCGGCTGCTGCTCTCCGTGATTTGTGCGACGGCGCTGCCAACCCTCATGCACTCCCCAAGAGGAGGACGCATGCGTCCTCCTTGAAGTGTTGTAGCGAGCGAGCGAGCGCTACGGTCTTGCGTCGTTCGCGACTCCAACGCCACGTTACAGTGCTCCTCTCCGGCCGGTTGGACGCGGCCATCTCTCCCTCTCTCTCTCCCTCCAGGCCGAGGAGGAATATCCCGCCCCATCCAGCAGCTTGTCGTCATATTGCCGTGGTGCAATTGCAAATTGAATTGCAATGCCCGTTCCAGGCAAACGTTAACGAACTCGGCATGTGGGATGACGGGCGTGATTTCCCGGTTCTGGTATGCGTGGTACGCGTGCCACTGTCTTGTAGTACGCATGCTACCGTCTTTCTGACGGAGGAGTCGCCGGATCGAGGAGGATCCAGATCGAGGAGGATGCGACGAGAAGGATGCGACGAGATCCAGGTCACCCAGGGCACACACAGTGCATTGACGGATAACGTTGCGGGCGGACGGGATCTTGCCCATGATGTGACGAGTTGTCTGAATTGGGGCCACAATAGAACATGCCCCCCCTCCTTGACTAGCAGTCGCAGCGGCCCGGCCACCTTGGGAACGTGGCGATATCACGCACGTTTGGTATCGTGGTCAGATAGGCGAGGAGCCTGTCGAAGCCGAGACCGAAGCCGCCGTGGGGAGGGCATCCCCAGCGCCGTAGATCCAGATACCAGTCGGTACTGGAGCCGCGCCTGATGCCACATCGTTTCATGGACGCTTCAAGGCGGTCGCGGCGGTGCTCACGCATGGACCCCCCGGCCAGCTCGCCAATCTCGGGGACAAGGAGGTCGAAACACTCGACCGTGGGGCCTGGCGCTGGCGCGGGTGCTGTCGACTCGGTCATGTAAAACGGCTTGAGGCTCTGGGGGTAGTGCGTCACAAAGACGGGCAGGTGGCCGTGGGCCCCTCCCGAAGAACCACCCTCCCGACCGCCCACCTCCCGGGCGAGGAACCTTTCATGTTCCGTCTGGAGCGGCGCACCCCACGCAGGCGCGTGTGTGAACTGGCTCTTGTGTTGCGACAGAATGTCAACGGCCTCGCTGTATGTGATGCGAGGCCAGCGCTTGCGGCCCTGTTTCAGACCCAGCCATCTTCTCTCAGCCTCGTCCCGTGTCCCAATGTCTCCGGCCGAGATCGCCTCCGCCTCGTTTTCCGTCCCCCACCAGCGCCCCTCCCTCCCGTGGGCCTTGCCAATCCAGGACCTGCCAACATCGTCATCCCACGCCATCCTTGCCACCGAGGCCAGCATGTCTTCGACAAGGTCCATGATGCCGTCCAGGCTCTCTACAAAGGCCACCTCGGCCTCCAGCATGTAGAACTCGGACAGGTGCCGGCCGGTATCGCTGTGCTCGGCACGGAACACGGGAGACAGGGCCCACACAGCGCCCATGGACTGTGCCAGGGCTTCCAGGTGCAGCTGCGACGAGACTGTTAGGAATTTGCGCCGGCGAAAGAACTGGTCTTTGCCGCCGTGCTGGGTCGAGACCATGGTGTGGGGCGAGAAGACCTCGCCGGCGCCCTCGCAGTCGGACGAAGTGATGATGGGCGGATGGGTCTGGATAAAGTCTCTCGACTCGAAGAAGTCACCGAGAACGTTGGTGATCTTGGAGCGCAGCCTGAGGATCGCAGCCTGGACCGGGGCTCTGGGACGAAGGTGAGGCATTGTTCGGAGAAACTGCGGCGTCTGGTACTTGCTCTGGATAGGAAATGACTGGGGCTCCGAGCATCAATTGCTGAGCTCAACTGAGGGGAGAGATATCCGACACGTACCCCTGGCTCACTCTCGGCGAGCATCCTCCCCTCCAGGACTTCCAGGTCAAACGGCTGACGCCGAAGGGGTTCCTCTGCGGTTGTGGCCGAGCCCTGGGAGTAACTGTGATGGGCGCGCGCCGCTGGATTCCTGCTGGGCGTGAACCGCCCCTTGACGTGAACTGCCGAGCCGACCCTCATGCTTCAACACCCAGAAAAGGTCAGCAGGGCGCGCCGATGCATGCAGCCTGCAGAGCAGAGCCAGTCTCGCGAGTGCGGAATCGCAAATACCTCTCGCCAAGACGGTCTGCCTCGCTGTCATGTCTCGGGATGACGGCCTGGACTGGGGCAAACGTGGAGCCGTCGATGATATCGAGGAAGCGCGCGTTCTTGACGGTCCTTGCGGAGCGTACCCATCCGCGCAGCTCGCCCTCGGCGGCCGCGTCTTGGGAGAGCGCCTTTACGGTGGATTCTATGCTGGCGGGTCGAGCAAACAGTGCTGCTGGTGGTGTTTGCTGTGACTCATGGCGCACCTGAACGAGCTGTATCGGTCGTGGCAGGATGACGGGTGAAAGTGTGATGGAGCGTGCCGAGGGAAGACGTGGCATCTTGGCGTTTAGGGAGATTCTGGTGCAAGATGGTGGATTTGGATGGGCATCTTCAAATCTCAATTTGCAACATCAATTTTATCCTGATTTTCAAAATTTCTATTTTTTTTCGGAATTTCTTCATGATAGATAGATAGCCAGCCCCACGTTTATGTGGCTCGCGAAGCTTAGTTAAGGGGACTTGGACTTGTGGCTTTGAAATGTCACGTGACACGTGCAACAGCAAGGCCCGAAATGCTTCACCTTGGAGTTGTGTTGTGTCACGACAAATTTCAGGACAACCGGGAATGATGGCTGCGACCGACGCCATGTCCTTGCTTTGGCAAGGCTGCCACGCCATGCCTTGGTTTCTCCCCTTGGTAAGCAGCACTCGGAGGCAAAAATCGTGGTGGGTTGCCGATTCTGGCTGTTGGCTGAGAAACAAGCAATTGCGTCAGCACATGATGGCTGGCTTGCGCCACTTTTCTCCATCTTTGCTTTTTCTTCTCGCAAAGACTCCCTCACTCAACACATCTGTGGGTATTTTTCTGACGATGCGGACGCCCGTAATGCACCTTTGCGACGCCCCGAAGATCTCGGCTCCACGGAAGGCCATGCAAGGCTTGCTGCATTCGACGAATCAGAATTAGATTGTCTTGAGCAGGCGGTGAGCTGGGGGGGGGGGGGGTATGGTACGAGGATTGATTTTCTGATTACTCTCTTGTTCTTCCCAGCTACCGGGTATTCGGATCGAGACCGCAGGCATTTGTCCATCAAATCAAGATCCCGCACGTACACGGAAAATGGTGGCTGCATCAATAATGGAATATCCTTGGCGACTGCAACGCTACCCTCTGTGTTGTGGCCCAAAAGTCGGAAAAACCAAATGTGTCAGAGTTGATGGCATGGATAGCCTCGAGATGAGATGAGATAGGACAGTCAGCACGCTGTCCGTCGGCGTCTGGCATCAGACATGGGCATTTCATGGCATGGCATGGCTTGCTCCAGATGTTGTAGCCACGGAGGAGGAGGGAGTGCTGCCCGCCCGCCATGCTGGAGGCGATTGGAGGCGATTGGTGTGGAGCTGAAGCCGCCCGTCTCAGTAGAGGTGTGCGTTTCCTCCCATCGACGAATCACCTGACGTGTGCTTTCTGAAGCCGACGATGCCGTGACGTCGCATCGGTTTGCATACGAGAACAGGCTGGTGTTCAGAGGTCAGATAGCACAGCAGGCCTGCATCACAGCAACACAAGATCTTGCCATGTCACCAGCACGACCTGAGCGGCGAATGGGCGCAAAGAATGCTTTGCCCTGCGTGCGTCTGGGCCCAGGAGCTGCCGGCAGTGGGACTGATGGCCAGAGCCAGCGGCCAGCCAACCTTTGATCCCACGAGATGCGGAGCAACGCAACGCAGAGCAACGTCCCACGACGGCGTAGCGCCACCGCTGACAGCGGACAGCATCTTGACAGGTCGCCCCGGCGGAAGCATAACTTGAACTCGAGTCTTTTCGGCACCAGAATGTCTCTGCCGGTTGCGTCGCTGTGTTGGGTACCAAGCCTCGTGATGGTGTCATGGCCGAGTCATACGGAGACGTGTTTTTTTTTTTTCTTTCTTTCTTTCTCTTCCTCTTTTTCGACGGGTTTCCATGGCATTTCCCACCGCCACATGGGCGGCAAAGGATGGCAGTATCCTCGTCAAAGGAACGACGTATCATGTTTTCATGGCGTCATGCTCCTGGCTCCAAGGCTTTCCACATCCCGGGCCACGGCCAGTCATGTTTGCGTCGTTGAGACCCTCCCTCTTTGCATCCGAGGCCGGGCTCGCAAGTATGGGATCCTTTTGGTAAAGTACGATACGGAAAAGTTAAAACGTAGTGCACCGATCGGCCATCCAAATGAGATGCGAGAGAGTCAGTGGCCGGGGGGGGAGGAGGGCACTCAAGGGAGGATACAGATTATTCGGCAATTAGCCGACTGCGGGAAACCATTGCTCCCAGACCTCTCAGATCGCTGGGCGTGATCCTCCGAGATTGAGCGTGCTCGTTTCTCCTCTCGAGTCTGCCCACCGTCGTTCTTGTCTGACGTGCAGCCGAGGCCTCGTCGCCGAGGCCATCTCTCTCGAACCTACCTCCCTTGGATCGATCCGTCCAATGTGCCAAGTAGCCCGGCCGCTGTTGGGAGAGACGGGCCATTATAGGGGCGCAAAAGAGGAAAGAAACGAAAACGTCCTTGGTTTGCCTACGGGCGGATAGCCGCATCAGATCTTGCTCGTGCGACACCGGCAATCTGCAGTTTTGCGATGGTGTTCCCACAGATTTTCCCCAAGGATTCGGTCATTTTGCGAATAGGTGGCACAGTCGGAAACAGAAATGTCAGCAGCGGTGGACGTGCGGAGGAGCATCGAATTCCTGTATGCACGATAATGGCGGATGGCGCGCCCACAAGAGGATGATGGGAGAGGAGGTCTTGGCCAGAGAGCCACGCGTCCATGGATGGAGGGACGAGGTGTTGACTCATTCCGAGCAGTCTCGATCTTTCCGAGTCCTGCGCAGACAGGCAGGCCAAAACGAGGCGAGCAGCGAGAGACGCATCAAGACGTCTCCAAAGACGAAACCACCTCCACCATCCTTTTCATCGGCACTTCTCAGCCAGCCGTCCATTGGATTGGATGGGCCCTTATCGATCCTCACCACGACGCCCAGTCTTGGCAATGCTCGCGACTCGTAGCCGAGTCTCAACCAGGCCCGTCGTCTGGCTCGGCTCGGGTAGATTTCTTATACCGTGGCAGCAACGTGTTGATACCCTACAAAGGGGGGAGAATGACCTGTTGGCGATGAATGCCTCGTCCATGCTGCCCTCGGCGTGTATTTCGACGCGCATTGAGGCACTGAGGTCTTGAACATACTTCAGTCTGAGACATGCAGATGGAACCTTGGCAGGTTTTTCTGGAAGCACGGTCGCACAACCACACCCCCCTCCAGGAGACAGACAATGGCATTTCCTGCCCAAGGACTTGGATATTTGCTTCTTGTGCTGTTGCTTCTCACGCGCGGTGCATGCTCAGACCATTCATTCATTCATTGCCCCTCCCTCCATGGGTGTGTTGGACGCCCCCCCCTCCGGCATCTTCCTTCTCTCACATCTTCCTTCTCTCACATTGCTTTTTCTTTACTTGCACACCAAACTCGATGTACAATCCCCAGCCTCGGCCGCGAGGATCCGGGGATATCTATCTGTAAGCAACGGTTTTTTTATCATATAAAGAGCTTTTGGTTTCCCCTTGCCAATGCCTTACAATGCCCCAACCTACACACAACCTCGTTGGTCTTCTTCCTCCCACTTGACAGAATCCCAAATCCCACAACAGTCTCCGTCTGGGCAGAATTTTTTTACCCTCCACCATGCCTTCGTCAACATCAAAGTCCTCCAAGCCGAAGCCCTCAGACGTTGCGAGCGAGGCGAAAAAGACATATATCCCCTGGATCAGGAAGGAGTTTAAAGACTACTGGCCAACGTGCTCACGGCTCCTCATCCCGGCCAGCCTTCCTCCGCCCGCAGCCATCGCCGGGCCGCCCGCGCCGAGCCAGTTCCAAGTGAGCATCGGCGACCCCGTCGACATGACGCTTAACTGGATGGAGCTGCTGGCAAAGCAGGGCTTCCCCGGCAGCAGGATCCCCCTGATCTGCGCGGCAAACGAGCGCCGCGCGGGCGGGGACTGGGAAACGGGGGTCGTGGGCTACGAGGAGCGGCTCTGCCGCAGGAGCAACCTCTCGGCCACCCTGTCGACGCCAGACTCGGAGTCGAATTCCGACACCCACTACCCGATACCCATCGCCGCGGGCATCTACTCGCCGCACGTGGTCGTCTTCCGCGGCCCCCACGACCGCTACGAGCTGTGGAAGGCGCCGCTGTCGCTGCCAGTCATCTCGGTCACGCCGACCCGCTGGCCCAAGCTGACGGACAACGGGACCAAGTACTCGTTCGCGGCCGAGAAGGAGGTGATGCGCGCCAAGATGCGCGCGGCCCTCCGCATCGCCATCCACGCCGGCGCCGAGTACCTCACCATTGGCGACTTTGGCCTGGGCAACGGCTACCGCAACCCGCCGCAGGAGATGGCCGAGATGTGGCGCGAGACTTTTCTGTACGAGCCAGACGTGCGCGGGAGGATCAAGCAGGTCATGTTCGTCTTCGAGGACCAGGACCAGTGCACCATGCGCTGCATCGCCGAGGACATGGTCAAAAAGGCCGAGAGCTCGAGGAGCAAGAGCAGCAGCAGCAGCAAATCCAAGTCGTCGTCGTCGGGCTCGTCCCACAAGAGCAGCAGCAGCAGCTCGCCGGCCGTGGGCGGGAACTACGTGTCCGACGTGACCATCTTCCAGAGGGTGTTTGACGAGGGCGAGATCAGCCGCGTCGTGGGCATTCAGGATCCAAGATACGGCATCAACATGCTTACCTCGTGAGGCTGGCGCGCCCGGCCCACGTCTTTCTTTCTGAGGAGATGATGTTGCCTCGCAGGGGCAACGAGCGGATTTGCCTCTTGTTGTTGCTTTTTCCTCTTCCTTTTCTTTTCTTCTTTTTTTTCGTTGGAGCCTCAGGTCCTTGTCGTTCTGCCTTGCAGCTGTATACCCATGTTTTTTTTTGAAAAACCCATCTTGGTTTTCTTTCGGGCGTGTTTTGATATCCCCCCTAATAACCTGTTTGCATGTCACATCCCGCCATCGGCGCGATCCGATGTTGTCTGTGTCGGCCGCGACTTGATGCTCATCGATCGTCATTTTCCCCTCTCGAGCAAGGACAGGGGGACGAGCTGGCGCGCATGGACTCTGAGGGGGGAGGGGAAAAGAGCAGGGAAAAGCAAAGGTGCATTGCACACCTGCGGGCAGGGTATGAGGGCTTGGTTTCTTTCCACAAACATTTCGCTTATGTACAGTGGGGAGACGCGTGAAACGATCGGGATAGGTGAGGGTTTAGACATGGGAGCCATCGTTTTACGTGTCAGGGGGCTGTATACCAAAGTACTTTTTATCTATTTTTCCATTTATTTTTACTTTTGCTTCTACTTTTGCTTTGCTTTTCCAAGGAAACACATGGGCGGCCTTGTTGCTTTTTTTTATATTTTGCTTTCCCCCTCGGGGTGGCTCTCGATCACCGTCCACCCTTGCAGAATGGAGAGATCGGGAAAAGACCATTCTTGACTTGTCTTTTCTTTTCTTCTGCCCCCTTTCATTTTCCTTTTCTTCTCTCTCCCATGGTTGCCTCTTGCTGCTGCTGTCTTGGGTGGTTGTTTATATATGCGAGGTCGTCTAGATGCAAGTTACCGTTCATAGACTGCCGTTATCCAGGAATACGCTCCCCGATGTGCGCTTTGCAATTTACAGTTGACAGGACGTGGGCATACAAGCGCAAGATGGCATGTTCTCCATCCACGACCGTCGGATAGGAGCCCAAGCCACTTCTTCCTCTCGTTTTTTTATCATTATTTCCAGCAGTTGCCCGACCATCGCATGTCCGCCTTCGTCGGAGAACCTGCCAGAAACGGACAATCAAATTGCTACTGATGGATGGCTCCGGACGTGTATCCCTTAATCTCTACCGGCTGCATCCTGCCGATGTGAATCAGGCAGAACCTGGTGATCGGCTGGCGATGGATCTGAATTGATATCTGATCTCCCCCTCCCTCTCTGTGTCTTTTTCTGCGAATCGACCGCTTACACGGGGAACACTGTATTATACTGTGGACTACATGTTTCGTCTCGATCTGGAAGTCGAGCGCGGGAAGTGGGGTCCACCCTGGCGGGTAGACAAGGAGAAAAGGGACGCAGTAGAGTGACGCCTATGCTAAGCTGTAAACGGCGTGAATGTTGCTTCTTTGGAGGGAGTCACGAGACATGGAAACCTCCTCGAGGACTCGCTCAGCTGTGACATGGCACAGACAGACAGACCTGACGGAAATGACGCCCCCTTGGAGCTGGCTGTTTTGCCATTTTGCCTCTGCAAAGAACGCCGGCTCCCTCCCTCTGTCTCTTCTCTTCCTGAACCGGCAACTAATAATAGACCAGTGGCAGCGAGGCGAGGCGGATGGACGATGCACTCACAGACAGACAGACACACACAGACAGACACACACAGACAGACATACATGACACATACTGCACGGCACATGCGCACTCCACATACGCTCCCCGGTCTGATGTTACCCCGGCCGTCGATCCGGCCGTCGCCCTCATCACAGCGCATCGGACATGGTTATAGGGCGCATGCATGCATGCATGCGCGCACTTTGCAATCCGTGCGATCTTGGGCAAGCGAGCGAGCGGTTCCTTTTCTTTTTTCTAATCTCGTGTCGTCTCTTGTCAAGTACTTTTCAGCATACAATGGTGCTGTGTCCAAGGATTGATGCAGGCGGGCGTGTAAAATGCTGTACATGAGAGGAGGCGTCATCAGTTGGGCCTCAGTCGGATATGTCCGTCAAATAATCTGTCAGTACCAAATGCTGGAGAGTGACCGGGGCGTGGTGCTATAAACATACGTTGGGAGGGCCCGGGTTTTCCATCTGATGGGGCTGATGAAACTGCAGAAGGCGGAAGACGCCGCCCGGCCAGAGGCGTTGTTCTGGATGGCTGCATGCGTCTGCGACCAAGGGACGCGCGCGCCAGGTTCCATGGAGTGCTTCCCGCTCGGGCGAGGCTGGATCTGAGATTGATGGTGCTCTGTGGTGGGACTTGGACGTCTATCAAGTGAGAGAGAATGGATGTCCATACATAACTGTCTGATGACTGCGTCGGGAGAAGCGTCGAGACAGCTCAAACTATAGTTGTTGTTTGTGGGATAATGGCCATAATCGGAGCCTATGCGTTGCTTGGACACGTTCACATCGCCACGTGGATTCCTCTTGCGATACGTTTCGCCTGGAATCGAGGCGTCCTTCCTGTACTGGCCAGGAAACTGAGGCTGCAAGGGAATAAATATACCAATGATTGTTGCTGAGCTTCAAAGACAGCGTATCACGTCTTGCTGTGTTTATATGGAGTGCGAATCTATTATAAATAAATATACATCTCCTCGGACCAAGACATGGATACGACAGGCGTATAGGCTTGACGGGAACGGGAAGTCCGTCGGTTGACCAGTTTCGTAAATGGCCGCTCTGGGACAACCGAGCTGGAGCTTGGATTCATCGTGCACGGTAACTCGAACGCCGATTGCGACGAGTGGACCAAGAGAGCATCGACTGATCACTCTATCTGACGTGGACACCACGCTTGCTCATATACATGCTTTTGTCACTCTGCTTCTTCTGGGTGGAAACGCCTCGCCCACTCGACACGACTGGCTCGGGATCAACTACCAGTACGATGGCCTCAACCCCGCAAACGCGCCCAGCGTCGAGCCCTCGCCCCCAGAGGCCTCCTTCTTCCTGGTCCCAGACACCTGCGTTCGGTCGCAACACCAAGTCAGCACGAACCTATCCAATCAACCCACCACCCATGAACCGCAGCGACAGAGCAGGTTCACAAAACATTGTCGAATACGAAACGACGCGTTTCAGCCGGACTGGGACTCGGATTGCTCACCTCCAGTGTGACCGCCTTGTGCAGGTGCACAAGCCAATCCACGTAGCTTTGCGCCTCGTTGTTCCGGTCCTCGACCAGCATGCGCGCAAACTCGTAATCGGCCCCGTCGATGCCCTGCCGCGCCAGCTGTATCGTCAGGCCCTTGCTGCCGCGCAGCGCGCGCATCCACTCGACAATGTTGCGCGCCTGCGCGTTGAGGTGCGTCTCCAGGACCGGCAGCGACGACATGTACGCGTCGAGCTGGGTCAGCGATGCCTTGTCCTCGCCAAAAAGGTCCTGGATGAGATTGGGCGACGTCTGCGCGTGCAGCCACAGGATGCAGCACTGCCCGTTGTCAACCAGATACACCCCGCCGGGCTCGACGCGCGAAAAGCTTGCACGCATCGTGGGCGGCACCTTGAGGTGTCCGGTCGTCGGATCGGGGAAGCCCTCCTCGGGCTGCAGCCCGTGGAGGGCGATGATGCGCGGGTAGAGGTACAGGCCGAGTTCGAGCGCGCCAAACGAGCGGATCATGCGCAGCTCGTGGATGCGGCGGTCCGACGTCTCGACCCCGCCCTTGAAGGCGCGCGACTTGGTCAGGCAGAGCGCATACATGGCCAGCTCCTTGAGCCGGTCCGGCATGACCAGCTGGCTGGGAGGGGCGGGGGCCGCAAAGTTCTTGCGGTGCGCTGCCAAAATGTCCACGGTCCGCTCCGAGATCCAGCTGCGCACGTCCTTGAGCGTCATTGACGTGGTGCTGCCAAACTTTGACCCGGCCTCGTGCGCCAGTATTGCCACGACGGCATCCTGGTCCACAAAGCGGATGCACTCGTGCGCGTTGTCGCTGACCGAGGCGATGACGTTCTGGCAGCGCACGCGACGCTGCCCGCACTTGCTGGTGTACAGGAGGGCCGACTGGAAGTGGGCGTCGAGCTTGGAGTCGAGCTTGCCGTCATGCTTGAACGTGATGCCAACCGCCGTATCCGAATCGATGACTCCCAGCTCGAGGTCGGCCCCGATCGTATGCTGCACAAAGTTTCCGTGGTACTCCGAGACCTGAAGCCCGTTGGAGCAGCGCACCTTCATGAGCGCCTGGTAGCCGGTATCGCGTGTGACGGTGTGCCTGAGCTCAAGCGCCAGCCTGGGCCCATCGCGAGGCGCGATAAAGTTGGGGTAGTAAAACGTCTCGCCGCCAGTGATGGACGAGACGTGGCCTTGTCGTGTCAGCAAATAACCAGTATATATATATATATATATATATATATATGTGACACATATCAACTTACCAACTGTCGCTACGTCCAGGTAGCCACCGCTGGGGGCTGCCAGAAACATATCCGTGCCGATGCCAGATGCCACCATCTTCTCGGCCGCTTTCCTCCACTCGGGCACCTCGGTCGTGAACAGCCTCTTGTCGACCTCGCCTCCAGGATGCTTGCCAGTGTCTCGCAGGTGCAGGCGCCCCGGGCCCCACGTCGGAAGCGCGGACAGAGAGCATATTATCTTGCCGCCGGTTGGCTCGAGAGCGGCGACTGCCGAGTCGAGTGCGGCGAGGAGGGCGGGCTCGGGGTTCTTGATCTCGGAGAACAGGTTTGGTAACCTCGTGAGGAGCGATGTGATGACAGGCCTTTGACGAGCTTGCTATCAGTCCATGATCTTAAACATGACAAATCTGTGCGTGCGCAAGCATACCTGGACTCATAAGGATCAACAAACAGTCCTTCGCTGATGGGAACAAACGGGTCTTCGAGGTCGGGCATGATCATCATCTGCGCGTTTTCCAGGCCGGGCTTGAAACCACAGAAAAATCAGCATCCTTTTGATATGACAAGGCCTCGCCGGGTCCTGCGAGAGAGCAACTCACTCTGACGTTGTAGAAATGAATTTCCTTGTCGAATGTCATGAAGCCAACCTTGGCGCCTTGCGGCAGCCGCCTCCTCTTGGCCTCGCCACCCTCGCCCTCGCCCTCGCCCCCACCCTCCTCTTCATCAGAGTACAGCGCCGCCAGTATGCCCTCGCAGAAAGCCTCCAAGAAGCCCTTGTTGAAGCTCTCCTGCGTCACATCAATGATGAACAACCAGCGCATGCCGGTCGGCGGTCGCGTCCAGTATTCCTTGGGCACGACGAACTCAACGGTCCCGCGCGTCAGCTCGGACCTTTGGTCCCTGTCGACGCGCGTGCCATCCGGAGTGGTCGAGGCAAAGTATTCGGGCGGCGTCTCGTTCGGGTAGGTGCACAGGTTGCAGACAAACTTGTTGCCCCCGGACCGGAAGATCATAAACGGATTGATGTATGCGCGGCACCGCCGACACCTGGGCGGGCCCGCGTCGCCAAAGTCGAGCACAGGGATCTCCAGCTCGCCGGGCGCAAGAGGGGCGAGCGGCTGCAGGAGCAGGCCCAGCGGCAGTCCTGTGCTGTGGAGGCTCTCGAGGGTCGAAGGGATGTTGTTGATGGTGAGGCGGGCATATTTTGGTGACGAGTTGCCCTGGTCAAAGGTGACGTACGAACACGTCGCGGGAGGGGGGTGGTGCTTCTCAAAGGTCGGGTAAACCTCGTTGAGCCATTGCGGCTGCGCCGAGTCGCGGGACAGAGGCACGCTCGGGAGGTCGTCGAGCGAGAGCTGGCCGGCTCCGGCGGTGACAGACGTGGCCCCTCCTGCATCCATGCCCATGCCCATGCCCATATGGCCGTTTGGCGCCGCAAAACCGGCCGGGGATGGCTGTGACGGAGCCATGAACTGCCCGCCCTGCGGTGCGGGGAAGTGGCTGGCGCCGGCCTGGCCTGGCGAGGCGAAGGCGGACGGGAAAGGAGTCGCAGGGTTATGGGCGTTGAGGAAGTCAGCGCCGCCCTGCGGCCCGGACGGTGGCAGCCCGTGGAATGCCTGGGACGTGCCGACGGGCTCGACCGTGTGATATGCGTGCCGATCCTTCTTCTTCTTGCGGGTGGCCGCCGCGCCGGCTGGATCGCTGGCGAGACTCATGGCACCCATTTGGGCGGTGAGCCCGCCGTCATGCTGCGCCTGGTCTTGGGGGAATGCTGGCGAGCCAGGGCCCGCGGAGCCAAAGGGTGTGCCAGCGGGAGGAGGCAGGGGTTGCTGCCACTGATGCTGCTGCCACTGCTGAGGCTGCTGCTGTTGTGGATATGGTTGCTGCTGTGGATATGGTTGCTGCTGTGGATATGGTTGCTGCTGCTGGTGGGCGATGGGAGGATTGAACATGGGTGGCGCAGGCTGCGAGGAGCGGTTCGGATCGTTGGGGTCAAGCTGCTCGCCCTGCCCGAGGGCGTGATACATGTTGTAGTCGGCCATTGCGGCGTCGTGCCGGCTCGGGTCGGCTCGGATGGTCTGGGATCGAGGATGTCTGTCTCGAGGCGAAAGCGTAGGACAGGAGAACGAAGCCACGTTGTGTTGATGAACCGGGCAGCTCAGGGGCTCAATGGCACAGCCATGGCCGTTAGTCAAGGCTGGTGTCGTCTTTGCGGATGGGGTGAAGGTGGTGGTATAACTATGTTATAACTTGGCTGGCGGTGGCGTGCTGGCCTTTTCGCAGCTCACGATATACTTGAGCACCACAGTCACCTGACATTTTCACATGACTCATTATCACCTGATATATAGTGACATTATCACCTGACACACTGTCACCTGACACATAAAACGATCGCCCGATCCAGTATTCCGACTTTATTCCCACCATGAAAGATCTACATGGCTCGGCATACCGTATCCAGGCCTATGTGATAATATGCGAGGGTCCTACCCCGCGCTGAAAATCTCTGCTGCGGCCATCGGAGGAGCGCTTGCTGGCATTAAAAGAAGGGCTCCCGCCCATAATATATAGGTATATATACACAACTGCTTACCGCGTTCAAAAGACAACGTCTTGCTGTGTTATCTGGGCCTCAGTCGGATATATCCGGCCAAGCTGTTATCCAATTATTAATATATATACATCACCAGCATGTCCTCCCCCTACCCGCGCCCCGACTTTGTCCGCTCCAACCTGACGTGGCTCTCCCTCGACGGGCCATGGTCCTTCCTCTTTGACGACGCCGACACCGGCCTCTCGTCGCACTGGCACCTCGCCGGCATCCCCGAATCGGCCGGCACCCATCACAAGCAGCCCATCAACGTCCCCTACGTCTTCCAGTGCCCCGCCTCCGGCATCAACGACCGCGGCGCGCACGAGGTTATCTGGTACGAGCGCACCGTGCCTGATGTACGCACCGCCGCCCAGAGGGCCGCGGGCTACCGTCTCATCCTCCGCCTTGGGGCCGTCGACTATGACGCCGCCATCTGGGCTGACGGGAAATTTGTTGGCGGCCACCGCGGCGGCCATGTCCCCTTTGATGTGGACCTGACTGATGCTCTTGTCGGGAAGGAGATGGACCGCAATGCTGGTGGTGGTGATGATGATGATAGTGTCCGAGTCACCATCAGAGTAAAGGACTCGGCCACCGACCAGACGCAGCCGCGAGGGAAGCAGTACTGGGAGCCCGAGCCAAAGCACATCTGGTACACGCCAAGCAGCGGCATCTGGCAGTCGGTCTGGCTCGAAAGTGTCCCGCCCGTCCGGATTGGCGACGGGAGCGCCGGGACAGTCATCCGGTCTCACGACATTGCCAGCGGCCAGCTTCGCGCAGAATCAGTCGCCATCACGGGACGCAGGGCCGGGGCTCCCTACGCTGTAGAAATCGAAGCCTCGCTTGCCGGCGTGTCTGTGTCCAAGACCAAAGTCAATGCCTTCCCAGACCGCGACTACGCCTCCGTCTCGCTCCCTCTGCGCCTTGGCCCGACGCAGCGCGACCGGCTCCCCGCTTCGCATGTCGCAAAGTCGCCATTCTCCGATCCCGCCGCCTGGACGGCTGACGGCCTCGCGCTCTGGTCTCCCGCCCACCCGCAGCTCTACACGTTGACCATCCGACTCTACGACGACGACCAGAACTTGCTCGACGAGGTCGCCACCGAGACGGGCATGCGCAGCCTTTCTTGGACCACCGGCGATGGCACGTTCCGGCTCAACGGCACGCCCTTTTTCCAGGCCCTCGTCCTGGACCAGGGCTACTGGGCCGACACGCTGATGACGCCGCCGTCCCAGGAGGCCCTCAGGGCCGACATTGAAATGTCCATCGCCATGGGCTTCAACGGGTGCAGAAAGCACCAAAAGGTCGAGGACCCTGTGTTCCTGTACTGGGCTGACCATCTTGGCTACCTGGTCTGGGGCGAGATGGCAAACGCCTACCAGTTCGACGCCGAGGGGGCGACAAGATTCCGCCAAGAGTGGCGCGAGAGCATGATGCGCGACATCAACCACCCCAGCGTCGTGACATGGACGCCCGTCAACGAAAACTGGGGGGTCCCGGACTTGAATACCAGCCCTGACCAGCGCAACTACCTACGCACCCTGTACTGGGAGTCAAAGTCGGTCATCACGCAAAAAGCCCCACACGCTATGCATGTACATACTTGCTAACAACCAGTCAATCAATCAATCTTGACCCCGCCGCCGTCTGCAGGCTCCTCGATCCCACGCGTCCCATCAACGAAAACGACGGCTGGGAACACGTCCAGACCGACCTGACCACGTTCCACTCCTACGAAAACTCCGACACTCTCCGCAAGGCATGCTCCACCCTCGAGGGCCTCCTCGCCAGTCCCGACATAGCACCCGGAAAGTCGCTCTTCTGCCCCCCCATCGAGGGCAAGGGGGAACCTGCTGCGGCAGCACACGTTCCCGGTGCACCCGTCATGTGCACCGAGTTTGGCGGGATCAAACTGAAGCTCGGCGAGGGCGAAAAGGGCAGCGACAAAGATTGGGGGTACTTTGTGGCAGGCGACTCGAGCGATCTGGTCGCCATGGTCGAGAAGCTGGCGAGGGCGATAATCGATGGCGGTCACGTGTGCGCCCTGGTTTATACCCAACTGTATGTGAATAAATAATCCACGTGCACAACTGACGGCGACAAACTCTCTCCAACGAGGGAGCAAAAGCTGACGTTGCTGATTGTCTGCTCAAGGTCCGACGTTGAGCACGAGGTAAATGGTCTCTACACCATCGATCGGAGGCCAAAGGCAGATGCGAAGGAGATGAAGGCCATGCTGGACAAGGCGCAGGGTGTGTATTACAGCCTGGTCAGGCAAAAGGGTATCGTTTAAAGGGGGATGACGAACGCTCTTTGACCATGCAGTCTACATGATCATACGTGATGGTGCGGAAATTCTTGATCCGTATGTGTCAAGACTGCAATTCTCCACCAAAGACGGTTACTTGGTCAGATGCAAACCCAATCGCTCGAAATACGTGCATTACATATGTATCCACACATGTCCTTACATTAGCCTATATAGTCTATGTGAATAAATAAATCACATCGCTGTCAGCACTAGTAGCCAGATCTACATGCACGCATACGCGGACCTGGACGTATTTACTGACCGCCTTCCCCTCGCCCCAACATCTTGCTCCCTACAATCAACCTACCAACCTGCCCGGCCCGAAACTGAGATCTGATCAATCGTCGCCATGAACACTTCCACATATGACTACGTGCTCGTAGGAGGTGGCCTTGCAGGCTGCGTCCTGGCCAGCCGGTTACGGGAATACGACGACACAGCCAAGATCCTGCTCATCGAGGCTGGTCCGGACACGCGCTCTCGTCCCGATGTCATCAACCCCAGGATATTTAACATGGGCGGCGACCTGGACTGGATGTACAAGACAGAGCCGGGCACCGGGGTCATGCCTCACGCCATCATCGCCAACGCCGGCAAAGGCCTGGGCGGCGGTTCGGCCATCAACTCATGTGAGCAACTCACGCGAGCCTGGCTCGTTTTATTTTTATTTTTATTGCTGATAAAAGAACGCTATTTTGCTAACTCGGAGCAATGCTACAAATCCAAAAAGGCGCCTGGACGCGTGGATCTGCTGTGGACTTCGACGAGTGGGGCGCGCTCGTTGGCGACGAGCGCTTCAGCTACAAGGGCCAGCTGCCTTGGTTCAAGAAATCAGAGCACTGGCTCGACGCCAGCAATCCCGACCAGCATGGCCATGATGGGCCAATCCATATCACGTCGGCGAAAACAGCCGGCTGCGTATACCCGCTGACCGAGCAGACGGCTGCCGCGTGGGATGAGCTGGGCGTGCGCGCGCTGCCCGGTCTCGACATGAATGCCGGCGACAATCTTGGCCGGGGCTACTATTGCCAAAGCAAGAAGAACGGCCAGCGCGAATGGTCCGCGGCCGTGTACCCCCTGCAGGGAGTCGAGCTTCGTCTCAACACCACTGTAAACAAGCTTGTTGTGAGCAAGGGCAGCCATGACAACGACACCCCAACGGCGACGGGCGTCGAACTCGCCGATGGCACCGTCGTGTCGGCCAAAAACGTCATCGTGTGCGCGGGCGTCTACCGTTCTCCTCAGCTTCTTCAGCTTTCAGGCATCGGCCCCGCCTCCCACCTGCGCGAGGTTGGCGTTGCGCCTCTCGTCGACCTCCCCGACGTGGGCGAGGGTCTGTCGGACCACATGATGATGGTCCAGAGCTGGCGCCTGCGCGACCAGTCGGTCGGATACACCATCGGCTCGGCCAATCCCCTCTTCGCGCAGCCCCAGTTCGAGTTCGCTCGGGGTGGGCCGGCGGACTGGATAGTGAGCACGACCGTGCCGGAGGACGGCCTCGTCCAGGCCATCAGGAAGGACGAGGGTGCCGAGCCTGACGCATCCCGACACCCTCTTCTGGCCAGGACGCGCTCGTTCCTGGAGTACGCCACTGTATACGACCACCTGCTCGTACCCGGGCATTCGTTTGATGGGGAGCACCTCACGACCGTCGTCGTAGGCCTGTTGCCCACCTCGAGAGGACGCACGTCCCTACGCTCGGCCAGACCTGATGATCCACCGAAAAGTAAGCTGTTTGTTTGTTTTCGTGGCCCTTTTTTTCCATTCTGGCCGGCGGGCGTTTGTGAATCTGATGGATAAAATCTTTGATCCAGTCGAGATGAATTACCTCGCGACCGAGGTGGACAGGTATGTCGCGCGCCAAGGGGTGCGGCAATACGCTCGGTACATGCTGGGCACCAAGCTCAGCGAGGTTGTCGCGGGCGAATCCGTGCCCGAGGGCCTCGGCCTGGAGCCAGTGTCACTTGACATGGATGACGAGAAAATCGACAAGCGGATAGCCGCCATGGCCGGAACAACCTTCCACGGAGCCGGGACCTGCTCCATGGGCAAGGTGGTCGACACCGAGTTCCGCGTCCGGGGCGTCAAGGGCCTCAGAGTGGTTGACGCCTCTGTGATCCCCGTGGTGCTGAGTGCTCACATCCAGGCTGCCGTCTATGCCCTGGCCGAGCAGGCTGCTGCCATCATTTCGGGCAAGATGGACCGATAGTGAGTAGATAGTTGACAGTCAATCGGAGAGGATGGATGCATTTCTATTCCACATAAACGAACGGGTCACGTTGCACGCATGACCACCAATGGATTGATTATATATATATATGTGTGTGTGTATAGTACGCTTGAATTCGGGCTCGAGAGCACAAAGTGACGAAAATAATTATACTGGAGGAGGCCGCAAATATATAGTATGTACATGGATGCTCTGGCTCATGCTCTCCTATCCCCTCCAGAAACGCAGAAACGTGCTCTATATTATCAAATGGGTCTGGGGTTGTTGCAAATGGGCTGGAGGCAAGGGGCGTAGGGGTCCGGGCAGTTGAGCTGGCAGCCACCATCGCAATTGTAGACGGTCATATCATTGTTGACGCAGTGCATCATGGTGCGGTCATGATTGCAGCCGTCGATATTGGGTTCCGGGCAAGTGTAACGGCGGTAGATGTCTTGCTCCTGAGCAGGTAATGCCTCCACGAGGCCGGACAAAACGGCGATCGTGGCGAGGATGAAACGAGCGTTGAATTGCATCTTGATTCGCTTTGTTCTTGTATGTGAATGCGAGCGTGGGGGCTTATTATAAAGTGGATGCTGCGATTTAAGGATTGAAACTGAACTGCCAGAAGTTGATGAATGTAGAAAACCGCCCTGGGCATCTTAAAGATAGATGCGTTGTTGTGGATTTTAATGCGAAAAGAATTGGTAATATTTATTGGCCATACTATAAATAGTAGTACCTCCTGGGCCTGGGTTGTCCCTGGGCCTGGGTTGTCCCCTATACTGCCCTCCGACCGAAAAACGTTGAATCTCTACGTGGGGAGAGCCCCTTCTTTATACTAATAAGGGCTACAAGGTTCTTCCCGTAGTCGTAGTAGAGTTTTTTATATAATGTACTCGCTAAGGCGCCGGAGACTTTTGGATATATAGGGATTAAGTTTGGCTTTACTATTAATGTTTAACGTTTATATAGATTTATTTTATTTATACCGGTTGTTATGAATAATTGAATAATAGTTTAGCCGGATATGACTGATAGAGGCCTGATATATAATATAGCAAACGCGATACCCACTGTCTTTACCGGTTATTATATTCGAAAGATAATAGGTATCTTATCTTTCTCTATTATCTCTTAGGCCTTGGTCGGATATATCCAGCAACCTATATATGAAACAAATAAAATATATAAAGTGCTGTAATAATCAGTTCGCACCTGTTCTGTATAAGCGAGTATAGCGATACTCTTATCTGAATCACCCCAAACTTCTCATAGATAGGCTTTCCTCGAATCAATGTTTGCAGGACCGTGCTCTCGATGAGCTCGACGGGCAAGCGGTTTTGTGCCATGGAATGTTACCAGTCGCAGAGCCAATCGGCATGCTTTTTCCCATGTGCGATCTCACTTGGCGATAACCAGTGGCGTGAGGTCAAGATAAAGTCTGGTACACCGATATCAACCTGTACACTGATACCAATCTCTATCTACTTGCCTCGTGTACATCTGAGATCGGTACTTCTCAACCCAAGACCAGTGGCTTCTGTTTCTAGTGCTTTGGGGAGATCCGGTATAATAGAGGCTTGGCTCTCTTTGTATACTGATTGGAATAACCTTTTGATATGCTGCCATCGCCAGGGCTGTTCGTGGCGATGCACCTTGATTTGTCCTTTGCGACTGGTAAATTTATCTATATATATATTATTATTATTAAATATTTATCATTAAATATTTGTACAGCCGGATAGATTTTGCACCTGAACCATGATACAAAACACAGCAAGACGTGATACCTCTGTCTGTGAAGCTCATCAACTAGTATAAACTCAATATTAATTTATATATATTTATTTTATTTATTTATTTATTTGCTAAAATTCAATACACGAGCAGTGTGACTTATAGGCAGCATTTATAAAGTCCAACGTTTATGCCCGCTATGAATCTGCATCAATATATGGGCGGGAGCGGAAATATACAAAAAGATAGTGGGTAGCGACGCAAGTAGAGGCTGGCCAATATCCTGAGTGGTATTCTCGAGAGGAACGGATGGGATTTCGGGGTTAGGCACGAACATAATATCCTCAGGCATTCACTGAACAACAAATTGCCACTCCATTTTAATCACCCCCCCCTCTATTTTCAACCCATCAACAACTCTCATACATCCCACATCTTCCCTAACCTTTCCGCAATCCACGTCTCTGGCTGCACCATGAGGGTCTCCCTACTGCGCCCGCCGTTGGCCATCGTGGCCTTGGCGATTCTCCTCGTATGCCACGAGGCGACTGCGCACAATGGCCTGCTTGGCCATAAAGGTAACAAACACGATCCTCCTCCAACCGAACAACCTTGGCTCTGACCACAGGCACAGCCAATGACACGTGGTCGCCAACATTCTTTCGCCCTGCATACAATCTGACGAGGACCATGCCGACCGCTTTCCCAACTTTGGCGATGACGAACAGCACCTCGCCATCGGTCGTGGCGAATGCTTCTTCTGATGCATTGGCCACTCCAACGACCAGGCTGGTGGGCCTGTCGTCGTCCACAAGTGCCACCACTTCAACGGTCGAGACGTCTTCTTCTCTGTTGCGTTCCACGACAAGCTCGGCATCGCTCACTTCATCAATCGAGGCGCCCCATCCAGTTGTGGTGGCCCCAGCCAGATCAGGCAAGAATGGCCCATCGCATGCACATACTACATCGCCTTCGTCAAGGTCCCCGTCTGCTGCTGTCTCCACGCCTTCGTCACGGTCCTCGTCTGCTGCTGTCTTGACGCCATCGTCACGGTCCTCGTCTGCTGCTATCTCTACGCCTTCGTCACGGTCCTCGTCTGCTGCTGTCTCTATGCCATCGTCACGCTCCTCGTCTGCTACAATCTTCACGCTATCGTCACGGTCCTCGTCTAATGCTGTCTTGACGCCATCGTCACGATCCTCGACTGCTATCTCCACGCCTTCGTCACGGTCCTCGTCTGCTACTATCTCCACGCTATCGTCACGATCCTCGTCTACTGCTATCTCCACGCCTTCGTCACGATCCTCGTCTGATGTCTCCACATCCACGCCCACGCCCACGCCGGAGCCAGCAACCACGCTGACCATTGATCCGACCCAGATGGTCACGCTGACGCTCCCCGCGAACCGCGCGTGCGCGCCACACTCGGAGCACTGCACTACCTACGACATCAACGACGGCGAAAAGATTACAATCACCATCCCAGATATTCAGCAGGTCAAGGTGACAAAGACGGGCGATTGGGTAACTACAACCATGCGTCCAAAGGATCATCATCATCACCAACTCGTCCTGCCGTTGCCGATCTGGTTCCCCACACTGCCTTGTATCTTCAACTGCGACACCATTAACGGTGGCAGCAATAAAGGCGGCAAGGAGGACCATCCACCTCATCCGCCTCCACCACCTCATCTGCCTCATCCACCTTCACCTCATCCACCTCCTCCTCGTCCACCACCACCACCACCGACCAAGCCAACCCCTCTTCCCCCTCCCCCCCCTCCCCCACCTCCCTCTTCGGCCAAGCCAACGCCAACAGAGGAGCCCGAGGAACCAGAGTGCACCGACACGTTCACCAATAGCCTCTGCACGCAAACGTGCACGCTCGTCCAGCAGACAACCTTGGTCGGCAGCGGAGGAAGCATCACAAGCACCCTGGCAAAGTCCACAGTGTGTCGTCAGCCATCGTGCGGCTCAAGTCTTGACTGCACGCCTTCTCCGGCGACCACACGCACCATAACCACAACGGTCAGCTGCACAGAGACATTCACCAACAGCTTCTGCGGACAGAGCTGCACTGCGAGTCCTACCAGTTTCGTGGTCGGCAGCAGCGGCTCCATCACCACAACCAGTTACTCCACAGACTGCGCGACTGCCGCCTGCAACAGCGCGCTGCAGTGCTTCTCGTCCGTCTCGGCCACCACCACCACCACCATCACCACCATCTCCCCTTCTCCCTCGGAGTCACTCTGCTCCCCCCAGGATTGCGGTGATGCTTGCGCGAACGCCAACGACGGCCCGACCCGGAGGCTGGCGGCGCGAGGACATGGCAACCCGGGGGATGGCGTCCACATCCTCAGGCCCGACCTCAACGACATCCAGTATGACGACGAGGTGTCGTGGGCTTCGGTCAGAAAGCTCGTCGATGCGTCTGGCGCCGACTACGGCCCACGCGGGACCGGAAAGTCGCGTGCGGCCTTTGTCGAGTTCGACAGGGTGGTCGACTTCAAGATCGTCGAGGCAGACAACGCCAGAGTCACTGGCGTGGCCCCCATCAACGGCTGCACCGCCATTGTCATCTTCACCCGGTTCGGAGCCTACACGGCCTACATCTGGGAGAGCCCGACGTTGAAGAACGGACCCGATGCGGCGACCTGGCAGGACAACATCATCAAGTTCTTCAGGAAAGGCGACAAGGGCTTCACCGAGCACGGCGTCACGTACGGCAGCAGTCCCAGCCTGACCAGGATGGTGGACGGCGGCGCCTTCAACCCGGACTCGTACAGGGGCTCCTTTTGCGAAGTCCACATCATCACGAGACGGTCCAGGCGGGATCCCACCTCGCCGCACCACGCGCGGTCGATAACCTCTCTCGAATGGACTCTGCGATCGCTGCTCAAATTCGACCCCCTGAACGAGAAGCAGACGGTCCAGATCCACCTGTACAGCCCAGACGACAAGCACCACGACAACCTCGTGGCGGTGGTGTTCGCGCCCAGGATCTACCCGCCAAGCACGCGCGGCGTCAGCGTGTACCTCGACCGGCAAAGCGTGGCCGGCCAGGTCTGGGACGAGGACGAACAGGGCGGCGACCTCACATGCCTCCCAGACGCGTGTGGCGTGATGAATGACTGCATGGGGCGTGGCTGGCCATCGAAGCAGGAGCTGGAGGACGCCAACGCGCTCGTCGCGACGCGGGACGGCGAGTGGACGACCCCGGACGGCGAGATGGGCTTCACCAAGTGGTGGCAGCGAATGGACATGATTGTGCAGGCC
Source organism: Tympanopsis confertula (assembly GCA_026745395.1). Lineage (NCBI taxonomy): Eukaryota > Fungi > Ascomycota > Sordariomycetes > Coronophorales > Scortechiniaceae > Tympanopsis > Tympanopsis confertula. Next base: position 2,022 of record JAOYNU010089918.1, on the reverse strand, counting down.
TACGGCGCCAACTACGGGCCGGACGGGGCAGAGGAGGCGTCCAACGCCAAGGTCCAGTTCCTCGACCGTCTGCAGGGCGGCCAGCCAAGGTACACGGACGAGGGCCGCGCCGGCGGCATATGGCAGATCTACGGCTGCCCGGCCATTGTCGTCATCAGCGACGGGGCGGTCTACACGGCGCACATCTGGGAGGCCAATCTCGCAGCCGGCCACAAGGCGGTCGGGGACGAGTCCGACTTGCAGGACGAGGAGAAATTCCAGCGCATGGTCCTGGACTTTCTCGACAACGGCAACGACCCCCGCCCGGCCGGCCCGAACCGCGAGATATATCGCAGCCCCGGGCTCAAGGTGCTGGCAGAAAAGTCAGGACCCTTTGATCCGAGCCGCCGCCAGTTCCTCAAGGTCTACGTTTTTGCAAAGACCCACCGCTGGATGATGAACCGCCCAAACCCTACCCTCTCGCAGTGGGACACGGGCGTCTCGCGGATCGTGGCGCGGCTGGTCAAGATCCTCAAGGCAGACCCGTCGCAGGTCCAGACGATCCGCTACCGCAACGACAGGGGCGACGACAAGAACCAGCAGGACCTGCGCTCGACCGTGCCGGGCTACCGTCGCGTCGCGTGGACGTATGCGCCCAAGCACAAGGACGAGGCGTCCAACAAAAAGGTGCGGGCCGTCAACCTGTATTTCGACAGGACGCCCGTCAGCACCATCATGTGGCCACGCGGAGGCGTCGGGTCCGGGGCCGGCTACGGAGGCCGGTCCGATATCAAGGATGGCACGTGGACCGCCATCCCTGCCGCGGGCGTTGTGCCGAGCCAAAAAGTCGGCCGGAGCGCCTACAGGACAAGGCTCACAGTCGCGGTGCGCGTGCAGTTTGACAGCCTCGACAACAGCGTCTCCGTCATGCGTGTTCGCCTCGAGGCCCTCATCAACGAAAAGTCTGCAGCCGTCGTGCACAGTTAGGACTTGTTCACGTTTGGCAACGCACTTTCACTGGCTTCGGTCTACACCGATGACAAGGGCCGAAAGTACAACATCGACCTGAGTGTCCGGTTCCCAGCTGCGCCCATCAGCGACCAACGTGCGCTCTGGCTGGGAACCGAATTTGAGATCCATCAGAGAATGGGCTCGTCGGCCGTCTTGTCCGTCGCCTCGCGCGTCCAAGACCATCGCACACCTGCCACCGCGGGCAGCTATGAGCGCACTGTGAGCAGTCTTCTCTTTCTTCTTTCTTCTTTCTTCTTTCTTCTTCTTCTTTCTTCTACTTTCCACTTTCCCTCCTCAAAGCCTCTCTTCCTTCGTTCTTTTGTGATAATGCTGTGCTAATGTGGGCTTGTGTCGTAGGGATATTCCCAGAGTGCTACGTTCTACATGGACCCAAAGAAAAAGTGATTTGGATTGCATAGAAAGTGCCCACGATGCATTAGATAGATGAGGGCTGGCTGCATTCATCGTAGATTAGGCTTATAGATCAGCATAGATCCATAAAAGACTCCGCAAGGACATTTTGTGAGTTGAGGCAGTCTGTCCTGGGAAACAATTAAAGAGGGCTATGCCTCCACTGGTCAGGTCAGATACAAGAATAAGCGGTCCTGAAAGCAGACACCTCTGACGCACCCTTCCATGATATCAAAGAGGAACATGTTCAAACCGGGCATTATACGAATCACTGGCACGGCCAGCATTTCCGTAGTTGAGGACCAGTCACCCACGAGATGATATATCTGCTCTTGGGATACATGAAAACATCTTCTTTCGGCGGGGCTTAATCAGGATATAACGACCAAGAAAGAAGTCTCCACGCTTTGGACTGGCCCTGATCTATGCAGACGCCACTGGTCCTGGCATGCCCAGGGGATACCGCGGGTCAGTCGCCTTGTATCGGCGAGCATCAAGATATGACAAACCGCCACGTAAATATTGGGAGCTGTCTTGAGATGCACAAGTGCACCGAAACTCTGATTTCACTCGTCGACCCAAGAAATCATTGCATTCAGCTGGCAGTCATGCAGGACAGCC
>JAOYNU010089807.1:0-48215 GCA_026745395.1 Tympanopsis confertula | reverse complement strand
GCGTTGCTGATATTCTCAAATCGCCTCAGACGGCCACCGATAGCGCCCATCCCCAAGGTCACATCGGCAGAGAAGCATCTCTCGGGTATTGAGAGGCCCATCAAGGGCGGCCCCAACGAGCACATCAACAGCCAAAACTTGCATGACATCTCGATGGGGGAGCGGGCCATTACCGGCCAGGGTCCGATCGCCGGTGGCCCAGCCGCAGCCGTTCAATCCAGGCTTGGGAAGAGTACATGATAGGATTGTGAGAGCCGACACCGTGCTTTTGTATCGTTGGACTCACGGTCACACACAATGTCAGTGTAATGAGACATTATTTTGAATGCCAAAACGGGCACCGTTATGTTTCCACCTACAGCCTCGGTAGCATCCGCACGCCACATCCGTAAGGCATGAAAAAAAATCGAAGGACAAAATACGACAGGCACGGAAAAAAGCAACAACTCTCTGTTCACAACGAACCCAATCCAGCACATTTGTGCGACCGGCCTCGTATCGGTTCTTGTTATGCTTATGCAGCATTTCGCTTGCCCTATCTCCTGATCTCCAGGACGGACGCACATGCAAGGGGCGCTCTGGTCAGGCAGCTGAGTAGCACTGGTAACCTTTGCTTCTTTCCCCCTCATCAATCAATCCCTGGCTGCCGCGAAAGTCGCTGGGCCACACATATCGTGTATTGGTTTGCGGAATGAAAAAAGAGAGAGAGAGAGAAAGAAAGAAAGAAAAGAGGGTGAAAAAAAGGAGATACATCCATCCATCCCGATATGTTCCAAACCCCACCCCGACACGGTAACCAGCACCGTAAAGGTTATCAGTGGGAATATGAGATGTGATGGAGGCAAGAAGAAGCACGTTTGAGTATGTATGAACCAGCATATATCCCCCTCACCATCACGCTCGATTTATATCCGTACAGGCGTAGATATGCCATACAGCGTAGATATGCCAATACATGACCCAGGCTCGGCCAGCGTCCAAAGGGATTCCTGGTCGATAGAGCAAATGTTGCAGCACGTGGAATATTCGTTGACTTGATAAAGATTTCCTTGCGGAAGTGCCAGCCACTCTGATGCTTGGAGTGGCCAGGTTCTGTCACCCAATGTTGCCACCACCTACCTGAACGGCTGGAAACGGAAACTACGGGTAAGAAGCGAAGAAACGCCCCGTCTCTTTTGCCCGGGGTAGCGACACTCGTCGCCTCGTTCGTATTGGCCGTTGTTGGCATGCTGACAGCAGGGTTACTGGGTGAAAGGATCCAGGACTGAGCAGAACAAGAAAGTTTGTGCGTTTAGGGATTTCTTTTCTTCTTCTCTCTCTCTCTCTGTCTTCCTGTTCTCCATTTCCTTTTTCTTTGAGAAGGAGGGAGAGCAACCGATAGGGACACCACGGTTAGAGTAGAGTGGCAAGTAAGCGCGAGAGTACATAGGCTCTGCAACGCCCCCTCAATCTCGTTGATGATGATGCCTCGAAAAAACGACTGGCAGGCCTTGGACTCGGAGTTGAGGTGTGCGTATCGAGTCCCTTTCTTTCGAGTCCTCGTTTGCTATATTCGTTCATCCTTATGTCCTTAAATGCGATACAGCCGGCACATCTTATCAACCGATCCTGTGTCCGTCTCAGACGCCCGACTGGGCCGCGTTATTCCTTCGTTTCCGAGTGCCGTTTGTGTCGACGGCCGCTCTTCTGTTCGTCGTCATTTTAAATGGCCGCCGATGTTGGCCACCAATGGGCCTCCCGCGCCTTTGTCGAGGGGTCCAAGCAGCTGTCTGTCGTGGGCGTGGCCATCGCTTTTATGATCGTAACAGCCGTCATAGTCGGGCTGCGCATGTGGGTTCGCATCTGCATCATCAACGGCGTCGGTGCCGACGACTGTGAGTGTGTTTGATACTCGTTGGTCAAGTCCGATCAGTGTGAGGAGCTGACTGCTGACCCCGTATAGATCTTATGCTTGCTGGCACGGCTGCCACGTTTAGTTTGTCCATCGCCAATATCGTTTGCGCCTACTACGGCGCCGGCGTGCATCGTGAGTCAAGCCCCCCGGGGCACACGCCGAGTTCTTCTTAGATGAACACGTGCCAACTGACACGCTCGAAATAGTCAAAGATATAAACCCCGACGATGCAATCCCGCTGGCACAGTCCAACTACGCAAACGCCATATCATACTTTGCAGTGAGTGACTTGAACCCCCTTTGTCCGCAACTCGCTGACTTCTTCTTCTCTCCGCAGGCGTTGGGTCTCGTCAAATGCAGCATCTTGGTGTTCTACCTGCGTCTCGATCACCGCCCGTTCGTACGGTGGTCCGTATATGTCACAATGTTCTCCGTCATCGTGCTCGAGACCACGTCCATCTTCCTCATCGTGTTCGAGTGCAACCCCGTCCAAAAGTACTGGGACCGCAACCTCCCGGGCACGTGCATGGACGTCAACAACCGCCAAAAGTTCTACAACGCCAACGGCATCCTCAACATCATCCAGGACATTGTCATATACCTGCTGCCGTTCCCCATGCTGTGGCAGCTCAAGATGCCGATTCGCCAGAAGCTCGGCTGCATCGCCGTCTCGTGCGTCGGGTCCGTCGCCGTGGTGGCTGGCTGCGTGCGCTTCCACTACAACGCCAAGCTAAACTCGGAATCCGACTTTTACTTCTTCCTCGGCGACGCCCTCAACTGGTGCAGCATCGAGCTGTACTTTGCCATTATTGGCGGGTCCGCCTCCACCTTCAAGGCCCTGCTGAAGCGCTGGTTCCCGAGCCTGCTGGGCAGCAGCAGCAGCGCCGACAAGACGCCGGCCGTGCCAGGATCCGACGGCTACAGCCGGAGCGCCGACGGCACTTTTGCCATGCCCATGAAGCGCATGAGGCCCACGGCCAACGTCAGGGGCGGCAAGCAAGGCCTCCACGACGTCACCATGCTGGACACGCAGATCGCCTGCAACGACAACGAGAGCGAGGAGGCGATTGTGAACAAACCAAGTATGGGCGCCGACGCCGTCGATCCCCACCGCATTGTCACCAAGTCGGAGCTGACGATGAACGTGGCAGATTCACAGTCGGGGGATAATTCCATGTCGAAGGGGTGGGAGAAGTGGTGATGTCCCATGTCTCGTTTATCCGTCGGTCCTTGGCCAAGTCATGGGAGAGTGGCGCATAGTTGTGGATATGGTTCCAAAGTTGTGCGTCTGTTGATAATTCTTGATTTGTTTCGAGCGAGGCACTGCTGCGCAGTAGCCCTTGCGCCTTCATTATGATCAAGTTCATGGAACAAGTAACTGTTAACATGAGATGTTAGGAATGGCATGTGATGTTAGGATTCAGGAATCTATTCAATCTGGTTATTCCGACTGAGTTCTGCACCACTTAAACGGAAAGCAGGTCATTGTCACCTGCCTCCATATTCGTCACATAAACAGGCACCAGTGGTCACGTGCCCTTATAATAAAAAGTACAACTTGGATCCGTGGATAGCTTCAATCCATCAACCTATAAGCCTGTGCAAGTGCCTGCCACGCGCGGCTCAAAAAATCACCGGCAAGCATCAAGATCGTGAGAGAAACGGCCGCGGCGAACAACGTTCCGAGAGGTGGGTTGGAAGATGTTTGACGTCTGCTTCGCCAGAAACCCACAACGTCCTACCTACGCCTATCTCTCTGCTTTTCGCATAATCGAGAGCTACTCGTCTCACCCCGACTCCAAAACAGCCAATGCCATCATTTACCTGGACACCGATCCATGTCAAGGGCAGAAACAGACGCATCAAACACAGAGCAAGGTCGCGCAAGCACCCCATCCATGACTCCGCTCCCACCGACCCGCCCGTCGCCCAATTCCAAAGCTGGCAGCAGTCCGCATGCCCCAATGCCGCATCCGACGCTTCGCTTGCCGGGGCGGAGCACGCGAGAAGGCTGCGTGAGATGAGGCGAAGGCGCAGAAACGAGACCAGGATCCCCTTCATCATGCGGTTTCCCCTCGAGATACTCGAGCTCATCTTCCTGTATACGGGCAGCACCAAGCTTGCGCTTGCAAGCCCCCTGCTGGGTGTCGCGCTGTCGTCTCGCCACACCCGCCTGCACGCCACGGTCGCCGCCTTTGAAGCGACCTGGGATGCGTATTTTGGGCTGCCGCTCGACGACGCCGAAACTCAGCTCGTACTCGACGGGGAGACGACGAATCCTGTCGGGAACGGGACATTCCAAGTAAGCAAACGAGACAAACCCTGCAGCAGAGCCAGGTGAAGTGCTGCTGACGGTCAAACCTTGCAGAGTGAGATCTTGGCGCAGCCATGGGCTACACTGGACTTTGTCTGCGACGCCCAGGATTTGTGGTATTCTCGTCATGGCCACGCCCGTCCCTTTCGGCACTGCTACCCAGATGTCCAGCTCCCAGCGAACTGCCGTCGAACCAGGCCCGGGGCCGAGCGGGCGGCCTTGTGCGCCCATGCTCATTTTGAAGAAACCAGGTGTCTTGACTGCGACGCCGTCATGGATAAGAACGATTCTCTCTTTGAACAGTGGCTCCGTGCCAAGAATGAGTGGCTTCAACCTCGCCCACATGATCAAGCCATTGACGACGCGCACGACGGGCCGCCGCTGCCTCCTCCTTCCCATTCTCCACCGCCGAGGTCAGGACGCGTCATTCCCCAGTGTAGCCAGGGCTTCTCGGCCAGGGCGTGCTTTGAGTACGATTTTGAACGTGCCGCGATTTACATTTACACGCACAGCAACAGCGACGTGGAAGAGCGCTTCAATACGGTGCAGCTTGACGTTGCGACTGGCTTCACGGTGCCGCGCAGGCTGCTTTTCGATCCGTGGAACGACCTGGACAAGATCAGGCTTCTGTTTTGGCTGTATCGCGGCGGAGGGTTCCGTCATCATGACAGGGTTGATTGGCAGGTGAGTGGTTGTTCATTGTCTCTCTCTCTGCAGCCCGTGGACGCCTGATAACCGAAGTGCGGCGTCCCAGGTTCCTCTCGCGCCCGTGTTTGAGAGCGTATCGACAGGAGAGATGCTGGCGGTCATGGCGCGCCCGGAGCATCTTCCTTTTCACCTTATGCACAACCTTCTGCTCAGGGCAGTTGAGATGTCGGGTTTGGATGATAAACTTCCACATCGTTAATGTTACTATAACTTGGCTTTACGCTACTACTCGGATGCCCAAATCAAGGAGAGTCTGTGCCGTCAGTATAGGCTGTTGCGCAGCCAAGGCGGCGGAGGCTGTATGGTGCTGAAAATTCATATAGCTTCGTCTTGTGGGGTCCAGACCAAGCTGACATGCACAGACGAACAGAGGCGGTTTGATCTATTGTGGCATTCCGACGGACCGAGTTCTTCGGCCATGTTGCCCAGTGATGCCTTGATGTCCTCTTTGGTTTGGACCTGACCACTTATATGGGGAGCCATGTGGGGAAAAAAACAGATAATCCAATCAATTCAATTCAGCACACTATTAAGAGAAGGGTGTCTGATTGCTATTGTGAAACTTCCACCATTCATCCACATCGCCGTAACCCAGATGTTGAGCGACTCTTCGGCGCCACCTGGCGAAAGCCGAAACTTTGTTCTGGTCCAGTCGACATAGCCGGAAAGTTCCCAGTCAATGATGCCCAGGGAGCCTGTCGAGGCATTGACAACAAGGTTCGTTGGGCCAAGATCACAATGATAGAAAACAAACCTGGAGACGTCCATGGACATTCCGGTACAGTTCCTAAGAAGCTGCTGTGGGCAGAGGGCGTCCGCTGTCTTGCTGTTGCCTTTGACGAGATAACGCTCCAACAGCTGGTGCCCGTCCACGCCACTGATGGTGTCACCCTTCCATTCTGCCAAGTGCTTGCAAATACCTGCCACCCTGCCGATGTAGTACTGGCGTGTGGTCTCGTCCAGGCTGGGACGAGAAAGTATCGCGAGACGACGAGCAAGTATCGCGAGCCAGTCTCAAAGTGATCAAGCACATTCGGAAAGTCAAACCCTGGGGCTGTTGGCCCTTGAGAAACTCAAGAGTGACATGCTCTCTGGTCGCGTCCGGATAGTCCATGCGATGCGCCTTGATAAAGGCTTCACCTGCCCGCCAAACGGCGGCCTGGTTGTCGACTGCGTGGACTCTTGAAATGTAAGATGAGTCTTCAGTAAGAGGCCTCGATTCCGGGAGGGCTCAGATGCAGCGGATAGGGCGAAATGCCCACCATTGCTGTCGCTCCAGCATGCCTGATCGATTGGAATCTTCTCGGGGGAGACGACGACGAATGCGTAAGGGTGTTTGAGACTAGCCAGGAGCATTCATTGAGTTCTCGTATCGAGTCATTGAGGTGCGGCTCGGATAAGCTCATTCGCGCCCCAAGTAATGATAGGCGGCGTCAATGTCGGGTGGTCACAAATCAATTTGGAGGTGATATATAAGCACAGTGCAAATGCATTTACGGTGCTCTTAGCACCGTAAGTACACTGTCCAAACATGGCCATCTTATTTGTATGCTATTATGAACAGATGTTGGCAGCTGCTCACACGCCCTACGAAACCATTTTCTCCTCCTCCACCTTTAGATAGATTTCCTTTTCCTTTAATAACGGTGTCTTTACAGTATGATAAACAATTTTAGATCGTCCCTGTTATCTATAGTCTGAGGCTGTCAACAGTCCAAGTACGGGAAGAAGCCGCCTCAAATGCGTGAATCATGCCATTGTAGAGCCGTTCCACGTCAATTTCCGTCGTCGTTCCAAAAGAATGGTCCATTTGAGATGGAAAAGAGAATCTCCCGTAGACGATACGCCAGGCTGTCTAGATCCTTGAGCGCTGGTGAAATTCGGATATGATAGCGTCCAAGTTCTTCGTGTCCTCAGTCTTCCTCGTCGATATCATTCCAGTTTCCCATCTTCCAATGTTGAGACGAGGGAAGGCATTTGGCCACCGCAAATGGCAATCCACAAGAAAACGTAGAGGAACGACTCAAGACCATGACGGTATGTATGTGGTGTGCCGTTCAGTAGGTCGATGGCCATGAATGGCTTGGTTCCGATGGGCTCTCCTGGCCGCTTTGGACCGACAGCCAGCTCCATGGCCACATCGAGGTCAATCAGAATACCCCGCGGCTCGCCTTCTTTCTTGACGTCGGGGATGATGATGTTGTCCCTGGTACGTCTTGATGGAGTAATGGAGCAACTTGCCATTAAAGTAGAGAGACCGATGCCCGTTGATAGCATGATGCCCTCAAGGAACTCAGAAATAGTTTAAAACTCGTCGAGAGGACGTCAGAACGGAAAGATGGCCAAGCATGACAGGCTCAGGTCGGCGAAAGGGATATTGTTGACCAAGCCGGTACCTGTCCCTTGAGCGACTACGCCATGGCCCTCGACGCCTCCCACGCTGACGCTCTTGGTGCGCGATTGGCTCATGTCTGCCATAGTGGCAGTGCTGACTGCAACGAGTCTCTTGGGGCCGCAAAGACCAGACCTCGACGGAGATCCGAAATGGTTTATGGCCGAACAACTGCACCCAGACTTTGCGCTCTTTTACAAGTCGATTCATTTTTCCTTCTGGATATTGCATGCTCAATAAATATATATATATATATATAAGTACGTAATTTAATATAATTAGTAAGGATAATACAGATATGCCCAAAGAATAAACTGAGTGTACCTAATAAGTGCACATCTTCAAACTTGTAACAATGGTATAATCAAACCAGCCCATCAATATATCGTAGTAATATATAAGTCGGCCATAAAGAGAGCAGCAGCCCCCTACACCACCATGACGGGGAGGGCTGTTATCTCTCGTCGCAGTCGCCCTGACGGCAGCACGTTTGATCCGGCTTCCATATTATCTGCAGTAGTAGTGGCTCTCCTGCCCCTCTCGTATCACCCATCACAAAGGATCAGACGCGACTGATGAAGGACGCAGTTACATGACTGGAATCCGGGTCCCGGGACACAAGAATGGACGGGCGCGATTTGCCTGCCACGTCTTTATCCCAGCACTGGCCCGACATTCCCGGCCGTATGACGAGGCCTTCCATCCTGACTTTCAGTCATTCTCGTGATAGTACTCATCGGCCAGATCCTTGAGCTTCCGTGTCGACGACTGAGAGCTCTCGTCGCCCCTATCAATGCTGCGCCTCCTCGATGTGATTGTGGTCTGTACGATCCTTGTGATTCCGTTGCCCGTTTTCTTGCTCTCCGGAATTGGCTCGGCCCTTACAGACGCGTTGTACGGACCCAGAGCATCATCGCGGCCAGCGCCCGAGCACTCCAGGTCGTCGTCGCCTTTGCTGTCGAGGTGGTCTGTGGCGGCGGCACTGGCGGTGCGGTTGTTGGTGCCGGGGCCAGACCCAGTGGCTGCTCGAGGACTGAGGGCGTACCCCCCCCTGTTGTTGTTGGGGTCGGCAGACGCGACCTTGCGGATGAGCTCGGCCATCACCATCTCGATATGCAGCTTGAGCAGATACACGAGCGGATGAAACTGGGCGTATACGAAGCCGTAGGATATTGACATGCTGCCGATGAGGATCAACTACTGCTGTTAGCAGCAGTCACTCTGAGTTGTGCGCAGGGGGTCTACCGTACATCGAGGCTGACGGAGAAGAGACCTATGACGATGTTGAACCTGAACAGAGGCAGGTACTTGGTCAGGCCGGCCGCGATGAGCTTGGTGTACACCAGCCGGATGAAGTACAGGTTCAAGCTCAGGTCGACAATGGCAAAGACGCCCTTGGCGCAGCGATCCCAGATCCTGTCGGCGACGATCCACGTCTGGCTGATCTGGAGGTGAGAGGGTATCAAGACGATGAAAACCACCACGTTGATGACGCCGATGATGCAGGCAACCCACAACTGGAGGTAGGCGGCTTTTCGACGAGAGACCATGAGGAGGCTGATGCGATTGACCATGATGCCAGTGATGCACTGGATCTGGACGACCCAGATGCTGACTGATTGGTCACTGCCATTAGCTGGCGGTGCATAATGGGCTGACAAGGTCAACAACTCACCAAGGATAAACCAGAGCTGGAATGAAATGGGGAAGTCTCCGTGGATAAACAGCCACGAGATGATGCTCATCGCTATCGAAGCCACCAGCTCGGTCCAGATCATGGCCACGTAGGCGTTCCACCTGCTATTGCGCCGCAACACACGCTTCGTTTGTGACCACGCCAGGCCACTGGAATAGACCCCCGCGGCCAGTGAAAACCCCAGGAGCGCAGTCGAGACAAGCATATCAGCCTCTGAGGGCTTGAAGACGACAAAATGCGCCGGCACGAGGAAACCTCTCTGGTCCTCCGGTATAGTCGTACCAGACATTATGGCGGTCTGTTTGCAGGTGGCTGATGATGGCTGTAAGGAGCGGACAACTACATCAGTAGTCGGAGGGGGGGAGTAGGTAAAGCTTTATCTCGGCACCAGTCCAAGGAAAACAGATGAATAAATGGATAAATGAAGTTTAAACGCGAGACGACAGGAGGTAGATGGCAGCTTTCATTACAACAGATAAATGGATAGATGTATGCATTAAGACGGACGTAAACAAGATCTGATGGGAGGTTGATAGGCCGGGTCGGGGGCAGGTATATGGGTATAAGATAGAGGGGACCCATGGCTCATGAGGAGGATGCTGGAGGGTGTGGGGATCCCTGGATCTGGAAACATGGAAACTCGATCCCAAGTATTCATCTCGATCATGACGCCGGGCGTGTTGAGGATAGCACTGGCGAAGTCTTAGCTTCAACTTGTCACCTTCCTTGGCGTTACTTGTCACCATCCTCAGCCTTTGCCTGTCTGTCACCTTTGTTAGCTTTGCTTGTGACCGTCGTTAGGCTTACTTTCGGAGGCCTGGTTACATCGCGCGTGGGCCCATATTTCTAGTTTGGAGGCGATAACAAGAAAGCGAACGTCGAGACCAACGCCAACGCCAACGGTATCCTGCCTGTCCGATTTCCGATATCAGATTATGGCACCAACAGAGATCCGATCAGTCGTGGCACTCAACTTCCACGCTGGTGGCGCACAACTTTTCACCACCCCGATCAATCGTGGCAATCAGCTTCCACGTTAACAGGGGTTTCTGCTTTCCTCCTTGTGTGTGTCCAGGGGCACAGGATCAGGGTATTAATTGAATAGATCGGATCGTGGTGAATCCCACGATGCTGAACAGGGGGTGCCCCATCAGACGATGCCTGGTAGATGGATAGTATCCACACCGTCGGATTCATAGCACCGTTGATGAGGAACCAGAGTCGCCTAGAACAATTCCCCAACTCCCGTCATCACGAGGTATCATTTCCCCGCAAAACTTAAAAGATCCCCGCAGTGAATGTGCCAGGGGCTCCCCTGGGGGGGCGGTTACAACCTACAAGCTTCATCTACAATCGAGTCGTCGATGTGCTTGTGTTTTATTATTACCCATCAAGAGGTTCGTCAGGAACACAGACTCCGGGAGGGGTGCAAAACGCTGAGATGTGGCGCTTGTTGTGCTAGAGATGACTCGCCTCTGGGGATTCCGTAACTTTCTGGTGCTCACAAGTTCACTCTTATAACCACCGACGAGGGCATATCACGGACATGCCGCTGGCTGGCGCTGTGCAGATCCGTCGAGATATGGCGAGCCCTTTCCCCCCACAAGGACGCATCCTGGATAAACTTCATCCGATCAACCATGTACGAGTGCTTACTGCTCCTCGGCACGCGATGTGAGTGGCGTTTACAAGGAAACCAGGGGTGTGATACTGGGGCGCAGCAGAAACACTGGCTCCTCCAACTAGTTATCTTTGCAACCTGAAAACGATGCTTTTATTGAAGTCGAGACAGACTGGGCGATGGACCAACGGTCTGATTGTCGTCCACGACAAGAAGAATATTCTGGGCGCATATGAATCATGCAAGCCGTCATATCTACATCAGATGACAGTAATCTTCACTTTCTAGATTCCATGCTATCTTGCCACGAGAACTATATAGTTAGTCAGTCCCCTGTCACGTGAAACGATCGCTCCCAGGACCCAGCAGTAGCCAGTGATACCTCACGAGCATATATCTATCCAATAGACACACTACCTCTCCGTTTAAGGAATCCCAACCGACAATCAAATGCTCCCATCGGATCGGGGCAAGTATCTTATGTGGTTTCCGAAGAGGTCACCTTGCCACCAGGAGATCGGGCTGGCTCGAGAAGCCCTCCCGGGCTATGGCAATAACTTGTTATCATCCGAGTTTAGGGGTTTTTAGTTGTCGAGTCTAGTATGGTAGTAGAGACGAGGGCGACCGAGTCACGTCGACACCACCTCGCAGCCTGCCAATAAAGCAGCTATCGATAACTACTGGCAGCCGACTTGTCCCTATAATCTCGCTCATGCAAGCCCCTTTGCTCCAACTATCCTCCACTGGTGTCCCCGTAATGCAAGGCCATTCTTCTCTTGTATAACCTGGATGTGCCTCTATATTCTACCATGACATACGACATTGACCCCCCCCCCAAAACGCCAGCAAGCCAGCCATACCTTGTTTGCTTATTTGCCAACGACCACCCAAATCAGTCATCACAAGCCGTAGTCGTATCATCTCACAGCATCCACCATGTCCTGACACCCCTGCCCGCCCTCGCTCTCGCCGATTTTGACGCCCGCTCCGCCGCGGACCGTTGACGACGGAACCGCTCCTTGTTCCGGCCCTCGAGCAGCTTCATGGTCGCTTCGTCGCCGGTGACATGAGCGCGCCCGCCACAGCCCGCCCCCGCCGTGTCCGACATGGACATCTTGATTCGTTGCACCTTGCGCAGCTTTATCAGCCCGTAACTGCAGACGAGGATCGAACAGACAACCGAAGTGCTCGTGATGCCCCAGAACCCCAGAATTGACTCCTCGAGGAAGTTTTTAAGGTTCATTCCGTAGAGGCCGGCAATGAAGGTGCCCATGGCCAGACCGAGGGTGCCGACACTGAATTTGAGGTCGAGAAGCATGAGAGCGTTGCGGTTGGCGTCGAGAATGGCGCGGACTCTGCACCAGTATCAGCAAGGGCTTTGTAGCCGTAGAGGTTGGGGCCGAGAGCTGGCTACATACATCTCCTCCGTGTTTCGGATGCTGCTGACAAGGTTGCCGGCCTCTTGGTATATCTCATCACACAGCTTGTGGTACGACTCGAGCAGCATCTCGACTTCTGTGTGGTCATCCTCCCCCCGCTTAATCTTGTTGGCCTTTTCTGTGAGGTACATTGCCGCCAGGTCATCGTTGGCCTCGAGAAGCTCGTCAATCGCGTCCCGGACCAGCTTCGCGCGTTGCTCAAACGTGCTGACACGCTTCGAGTAGATCAGCAGCTCTCGGAGCTTCCCGCGATCAATGTCGTCCTCGAGCTCGCTTAGAACATTCATTATGGGTACGCGCACCGTCTCAAAGTCGGCTTCGAGCGCCGCCGTTACCGACGTGAGTACCACCTCGAGCGCGCGGAACTCATATGGCAGTCCACCCGCCGACGAGGGTTTGAGCTTGAGTTTTGCCTGGAGCTCATTGACGAACGACGACTGCGAGTACGACGTCTCGGAGCCGTACAAGTCGAACAGGAGCACGCGGTCGTGCTTGATGAGCACTTTAAGATGCAAAAGGTTCAGAAGGATTGCCGACTCGCGGACGAGGATGTGTGGGAGGTTTGAGGAGTCGATCTTGCGTAAATCCCGGGGGAGTAGCCCGTACTGCAGCGTGTAAGCGACCTTTGAGTTAGCACGTGCTGATATCCCCGAGAGGCCGGTGGATGCCTTGTCTCCGCCCCTACCTTGGCAATGAGCTCCGTCTTCTTGAACTCGCCGTCCACAATTGTGAACTCGCCGTTCTCGTCCATCTCGGTGCACCGCAATCGGGGCTCCAGTGCAGCCTTGGCGGTGACCGACCGCCGAGGCGCAAAGCCGGGTTCATCATAGATGTGGGACGGGTGGTGGGGTGGGAGCCTGGGCCCCAGCAGCCTTTCCAATATGTTTGCACGTCGCTGCTCGTCCGTGGTGTCGTATTCGTCCTCGTAGCCAATTCGCCGGCCCTGGCCATTGACATAAGTCTCCCGGAGGTGCTGCACGTCGATTTCCTCTGGCGAGGTTCCCGATTCCTTGCTTAGAGCCCTGATCACGCGTCCCTGTCCTGTCGGCGACGTG
The DNA here is from genome assembly GCA_026745395.1 of Tympanopsis confertula. Taxonomy (NCBI): domain Eukaryota; kingdom Fungi; phylum Ascomycota; class Sordariomycetes; order Coronophorales; family Scortechiniaceae; genus Tympanopsis; species Tympanopsis confertula. The sequence continues at coordinate 35,096 of JAOYNU010089807.1, read as the reverse complement.
CCGGTATGTGAGGGTCGTCTACCCAGTAGGGGGCCGAGGATGGATGCCTCGAGTATGGAGGAGGATTCGAGAGTGGCCGGGGAGGCGGGATCCTGCCGAATGAGCGACGTGGAGAGCCCTCTAGATTGGCAGTGCAGCCGGTTTGTTTGGTTTTGTCGACTATGATGATATGGGCGGTATGGGCAGCATCTTGGAGACGGTGTTGCGGGGCAACATATCACCTCAGGAGCCAGGCTGACGGTGCCCGCGAATGTTTGCGAGCGCAGGAAACGAAGAAGAGGAGTCGATGGGACAGGTAGCGGAATATTGGACTGCATTGCGTGCAGTGCCCCAATCTCTCCGCTGTTTGGCCGTTCTCGTAATAGAATTTTGCTTGAGGAAAAGAAAAAAAGCATGACAAAGCGCGTCTGGCGCGTCTATCGCGTCTAAGTCTTCACTCGACGTCATTCATAGTCATGTGACAAGCTCGGCTTGACACAAATAAAAACAATAATGGATATATATCAATCTACTATCATCCCAAGCGTCTTTCTCTTTATGCATCTTTTGCAATCGTCCCTGATTGCCTGCCAGTTCTCAGTTTATCACATGGATGAGCCCCATTCTCTTGCATCTACTCCAAATCTCGTGGAGATACACGGTCTTTTCATATCTCCGGCAGCCCAGGGAACGAAATCCCATCTCAGGTGCCATTATGATGATCTCGGCCTGCCGTGCGCGCGTAATCGCCACGTTGAGACGGTGGGGATCGTCCATGAATCCGCAACTTGTTGTGCGGACCAGGTCAAGAAAGACGACATCAGCCTCGTGGCCTTGTGCCGTGTCAACCGTCCGAACATCGATCCTGGACCTGTCTTTGGGGTCGAGCTTCTTTGCCTCGGACAGGTAACTCATCACCGCGCTTCTATAGGGTGCGATTATCATAATCCTCCCAGGGCTGGCCTTGCCTGCCTCGTAAAAGAACTGATCTTCCAGAAGCTCTCTGACCTTTCCCATCACCCACACCCGATGGGCCAGATTCGAGTAACTATTTGATGTGCTGGATTCTCGCGCCCGCTTTATGTGGACAAGCAAACGCGGCTCGCATAGCTGCTCCCTTTTGCCAACCGACCATTCCATCCACTGTTTGATGTGTAGCGTGGACCGTGGCATGTACGAGTCTTCATAACCAGAGATCATCTTCTCGCCATAGAACAAGCGAGACGGCAAGGCCTGTAGGTTTCCGTATGCGCGATGGTTGATCATTAGTGAGTACTTGATTTGGCCAACCAAATCCGCTCGCTCCAGGGTGCTGGTCGCCAATTGCCTCGCCCATGGGTTCCTGCGAAGCTTGTGCCTCCCAGACTGCGCACCATCGTAGCCATTCTTGGTTACCTCCCTATTTTCTTTCGGCATAAACTCGCCGGCATTAGCAACGTACGGACGCGTCTGTCGGTAGTCGCCTGTCCAGATCCAGGCTTTCGGACGGAAGAAGCCAACTGCTATTAGACTTGACGCCTCCCGAAAATGAGGCGCTCTGGTGTTGTCAGCGGTAATTACAAACTGGCGGCTTTCGCGGACTGGTAGGAACGAGACTTACTCGTCAATCATGATCAGATCCGGCTTGAAAATCTTGGGAAAGTGACCCCAGACTGAGACTGGGGTACTCACTATGAAGTCGGCCATGCGAATGACGTCGGAGTAAAGTCGAAAAACAAGACTTCGCAGAGCCCCGCGGTCTTTGTTCTCGCTGAGGTCCCCTTCGAGCGCTTTCTCGAGTGATACACCAAGGGCTTCATAGGTGGTCCTGTTGGAGTCAAAGTGGTCCCAGGCGGCCTGATCCAGGCTGGGAGCTTGGTCCCGAATACGGTTCACTCTGGAAATAGAGAGCTGCGCCTGTAACATGAAATGAGGCGTAAAATCGCCTTCCTTGCGACACGCCTTTCGGACTTTCTCAGCATCATCTTCACCCATGTTAATTGTCGTCGAGGTATGCATCTCTCTTGGCCACCCTCGCATCCTGATTATCCGCCTCTTCATGTTCCCTGCTTGGCACAGACAAAACATACGGTTAGCCACGTCATCGGCTGCTGCATTCATATCAATGAGGTACAAGATCCTTGTCTTTCGGCTTGTCCCTATAGCGATCGCAGCAGTGGTCAGATTCCAGTGTGTTTTGCCGGCCCCAGGACAGCCGGTCACCATGTGAATGCGATCTGGAATCCGTGACAGTCCTTTGTATGCTTCAAGATGATGACTGTTGAAGCTCGAGAACCGATCACGTAAGAACTGAGGGAGACGCTCATCGTAGGCGGGATCTCTCATGTGTGGCAGGTCTCCGAACAGATCGTACTCGCGCTCTGGAGGCCTCTCGAAGTTTGTCTTGGACATGTAAGTCTATCTATCAGTATGATTGACGGGCGGGGCTAAGACTTACGAGTCTACGTAGGGCAGCCAGGCTTTCTTCGCTTGGTCGATCATCACGTTCTTTCCTTTTGGAAGTCGTGAGCCATTCGAGAGCGTTGGCCTCGGCAACGTACGTGGTCAAATTCTCGGCTTTCTTGATGATAATCGTGAGGGTTTTGGATTTGTCAATACAAATGCTGCCGATCTCGTCCATGCTGGAGCAAAGCATAAATGGAGATAGAAGGCTCCTCGCGTTACCATCCTCGTTAAACTGAGGCATGCTGAGGCGTATTGCCGCCATAGACCGGAATGGATGTTGAGCATCCTCACCAAACGGGTTGTCGATACGAGCCCCATCGAGAAATCCGGGATCAACCGGCTCTCCATTAACCATAAAATTGTGCTCGATGGAGACTTGAAACAAGTCTCCAGGCTTGGGGAATAGCGATGCAGAGGCTCTGGGTCCCAGGTCGACAACGAGCATCCATCTTGACTCGAATCCATGAACGGCGCCAGCTTTGGGTAGTTGCGCCACAACGTATGCCTTCCAATGCCGCTTGGTATCGTTGAAGTTTCTGATGACAGCAAGATCGTTCATGAGCTCGATTGCAGCGGCGCGCCTTAGTATTCCCGCATACTCCTCGACAGAGTCAAAGGTCAATTGTGGTGGTATGGGAGCAATGCTATCGGTGTCCAGAGATGCAAGGTCTGCTATCGATGTCTGGGTGGTGCACGTTCAGAGATTTGTTATTTGAAATTTAATGGCCAGTGCGACTTACGAGGTTCTGCATTATTGATTGTTGCTGGCAAGGGTCCGAAGCCTGTTCGAAAGCATGATTGTAAGATGATGTTGATTTTGAGATTGGCCGATTCCTTACCTGGGCGCTCTCTTGGCTGCCAGCATCAATCGAGTTTTCCGCCATGGCGAAGACGGTGATTTTAGACAGAAAGAACTTGAAGATGACAAGAGCGTATCAGTCAGACAGAGCCCAAGATACTGATCTTATAGGACACGAGAAGATAAAGAATGAGACACTGTAGGCACTCGGCAAGTAGGTTACTAGGCAGCAGTGAACCTGCTAGGCAGTAGTGAACTTGAGTTTTGAGAAGAATAACAGAGGAGCGCGCTTTTTAATTGCCGAGGAAGGAAGGCCCCAGTCTCTTACCTCATACCCCATATTCGACTACGCTTATATTGGTGACCGATGATAACCACCGTAGGCATCTGAAAAAAAGTTTACCATCAGACTGCTGAATCACGGTAGTGAATTCTGCCGGGCCTCATTGATGAGCTGATGTAGTTATCGAAGCAGGTTCCTTTGGCTTCATATTTAGCTAGAAGGTAAATCCAGGCGCTACTCCGGTCCCAGAGATGTGGTGCGTTTAAGCATAACAGTATGTTATCATATAACAGGCGTGATGTGTTCATAATCCTACGTTGATGCCATATATCATAATTACCAATATCTATCTTGTTTGCTTACCCTGCTAGTTGGTGAATATTCGAACCACACGTAGGCCGCACCGTAACGCGGATCATGATGAATGAGAGAGCAATGGACATGACTTGAGGATATAAAGGGCAACCCTCAGGTATCACGTGCTAGCGTGACTTCAATAGCCAGACACACAACTCGGGTCCATACAAATTGAGGGCCAATCAGATGATAGCGAAGGAAAATTGAACTATTAAAAGCAGGATCATTAGAAAAAGGCCGAGTGGCTAATTATCAGAATTGAATCAGTAGCGTCACATATTTGTTATTGATAAGTTATTTTGTCGGATACGGATAGTACAGCAAGACGCGATACCCGCTGTCACATAAAATAGTGCTTCAACAAATCACACCGTGTCGCTTCTGCCAATACATACGTGCACAAACGTTTGAAAATGGCAGGGGTGAATGTTGAGTAGAGCAAACCTGGTTAAGTCTCACAAATCCAAGCCTCGTTGTGACTCCCTCAAAAAACGAAGTTCACATGCCAGATGAGCGATATAAGCGGTTTTGTCCGCCAAACGATGTAACCTGATAAGGGTATGAAGGGACATGCTCAGCGGTTGGACGAGAACACATGTGAGTCACACTAGATATATGGATAAGAGCAAGGCCGATGACGGCCGTCTCAATCCGTCAGCAGCAAGCAGCTCAGAAGACCCCGGTTGGAGGAGGAAAATACGGAGCATATAAATAGCTTTCAATAACAAGTCGTGGATGGATGTAAGTCATGTGGATGATCGTTTAGTTTTGAACAAGAGGGAATTCTTTTTTTCAGGGAGCCGAGCGCCATGTGACAGATGTTTGACATCAACACTTACGATGATAATATAGGGATTCATTCTAAAGGCAGTGTCAGCATAAGCCTAGGATCTTCTGCGACTTACCTGTCTGTCCTTCATCTGGTAGACATCAATATCACATGTGCTTAGAGTGTCGAGTAGGCGGCAGCAAAAGATGTCCAGAGTAATCCGAGATTCGAGATTTGAATTTCGCATATAGAGGGATCTCTCAAAGGTTTTTGAACAGACGGAGGGCAACCCCATATCACATCGACACAAACGCTCGGATGTACAGTAAGTTGGGCCTTCCCATCGGCTTGTGCTTCTCGTCGTCCGTTCTCGACCCGAGCTCTCCGAGGTTCTTGTCCAACCCAATTCGTCAGTTTCCCCGTCCGACTTTGTTACTAAGTTCCGCGGACCTGTTTATACCCCATTCATAAGCTCTCAGCCACTCAGCGTGACAGGTCAGCCAGCCAGTGGAGTGATCCAGGTAGGAGTTCTCCGGAAACAAAAACGAGGATGGACAAGAAAATCTACAGACGCGGATACAATAGCCCATTTGCGCCCCCAAATCCTCCCAGCCTTGCAAAAGGATTAAACATCATCTCGCTCGCCATGGATGGATGCCCTATTCCGCTTGCGCCAGACAGCCGCCTCCCTCCGCCTCAACACCCAGTCCCGTTTATACCGAAGAATTCAAAGTGATGGCAAAACCGACCAGCACTATCACCACAGAAGTCCAACTGGGTTGAAACGCCGCGGGTGGCCGGTATTGAGACGTTGTATATCGCATGCCGCATGAGGTTTTGCAGGCATGACGGCTCTCGAGAATCTGCCGGCTGAACACCGATTTTGGCCACCTTAGGAATCGGAGACAAAATAGAAAGAAAGGGTCTCAAGTACAAGTATATCGCACTCGAGAAGAGAAAAAAAAATGCCATATTGGATACGGCTCTCGCCAACAGGGGAACATGATTTACAAAACGTTCTTCCACATACCCGGCCCTGGCATCCCCGTAGCAGAGGATTCCCAGGACACAATGTTAACAAAGCCTGCCACCTTCTGTCCATGGTTGACGTCGACACGGGCGCGTTTCCTGCCTGTATAATCGGATCGCTGCACAATTGGATTCCTTGGACGGACAAGACCTTCAGGCCAGCCAGGGCAGGTACTGGTGAGTAGTAGCTCGCGGACGTCGTCCTGAACATCACTCGTGAAAGCACGGCTGCGCTTGAGGCCTGGTCTTACGGCTGGTACTGGAGACGCGGCTTGGTTGTAGTGGATTTCGGTGAGCACACGGGCGGCGGCATCAAGCTCCAGCTCACGCTGACCTGGTGGGGTATCCGCATCAAGAGTGCTGCACATCCTGCCCAGAATCCCAGGGTAAGAGGTGTCAGGAGAGGAACTTAGGGCAAATTCATTATACTCTTCGGGTGCCGACACGATAACGGGTCGCGAGCTCATTCTCTCGCTGCACTGCCGCGCGAGCCTCAAGCGCGCCTGGACCCCAAGACTAGGGGGCGCACTGGGGACGGACGAGGCAGAAGAGATGGATGAGGATCGGGACGACCGGGACGAATCTGACACCATCGACTCAGGTGAGGATACGGTCGATGAGGTCGCAATGGACGGGCGGCGGCGAAGTATATGGCGGGAAGGTGGGGACGACAGGGTCGACGGGGCACGGGTGACGAGTTGCGACATTGCCGAGGCGTTTGCTTGGGCAACTGCCATGGCCATGGCCGATCCCCGAACCGAGGTCTGTGCACTCGCTGCAGGAGTGTTGAACCTAGGCAGTTGGGGGGCAAGTTTTGGCGTCGGCAAACGCAGAGCAGACGCGCCATGTTCGTGCTGGTACGAAGACGAGAGGCAGGGCTCCGATGCCGAAGTCATCGAGGAGGTCTGAAGCGTTGGCGCGGAGACAGGCGAGGCAATCTCGGAGTCGGTTCCAAAACGAGGCGCGTCGGGATGAGCCAGCAAGGTGGACGACGGCGGGAAGGTGGCAGCACGAGTAGGCAACCGAGACGGAACCAGGGCAGCAAGATTGTCAAGCTGAGGGTTGAGACCGAGGATTATTATCCTCCACTCCTGGAGTCTTTCCTCATAGGCCTGGGTCATGGCGCAGCTCATACCACCCGGAGAAGGGGGGGACGGAGGTATCGGAGGGGTAAACTTCCTCACAATGTACGTCCACTTGAGATAGGTCTCGTTGGTAACGTGGAGCTTCCAGTCGATAGCGAGCAGGAACATCATCTCGTTTTGGTTGATCTCAAGTACGTTCAGGCCCGAGATCTTGCTCCAGGCACGGGCGGAGTAATTGCGATCTTGAAGATATTTCGAGGCGAGGATAAGGGCGGAAAGAAACATGCGGCGGCCGCACTGGAACGAGCGGGTTGCGCACAGGTCGTCGGGCTGCTCCATGGTAAAATCATACTTGGGTACGCAAGGCTTGACGAGGACGAGATAGTAGAGAGCAATCACCAAGGTCGAATAGCTTGCTTTGGACCTGCGCAACGTCTCTTGGATGAAGGTGCGGAGCGGGAGCACACTCTTGCACTCCTGACGGTTCCTGGGGGTGATGGTCGACAGCGGCCATATGGCGCCAACTATCTGGGTGGAGGAATCTAAAATGGATGGGGGGTTTAAGCCTGTGTTCATTGCACGACACGGGCGGACCGCGGCATCTTACCGACAAGGTTGTCAACAAACGTGTACCTCCGGTCTTCCTGGCGCACAAGCGAAGGGGGACATCCTGACTGGGTCGTGGGACCGGTGACGGTGCGCCTGGGGTTCTGGCGAAGCTCTGGCGCAACCGGGTCATAATTCTGAGCGCCATGCGACCAAGGGTTCGTGAAGGCGATGTCGTGGGGTTTCAACGAAGGGGCAAATTCGGGGCACTCGAAAGAGGAAAAGGCCGAGGCGATGGATGATTGTGATGAGTTGTTGGATAAGATGGAGGCGGAGGACGTCCAGACAGAGGACGCCTGGGATGAGCAGGTGAAGGGTTGTGAGTTTGTAGAGTAGGCGAACGTGGGCGACACAGGTTCGAGAACGCAAGCCGTCATCTTGGGTGGGAAGATTGCAAAGTCGAAATCTCCTTTGTGTGGCCTCTTGAAAGCAAAAGTTAAGAGAGAAAAGACTCCAGCCGCCCGCCGTAGCCAAGTCAACCGGGGTGAAAAACCAGAATCGTGTAACCGTGTCAGGGACTTCTCGGTCTGCAAGCAGCTTAGAAGTGCTGCCGTAGGGACAGAATCTCTGAAGGAAGAAAAGCGGGCGACGCCAATTATTTACAAGAGGGCGGCGGCTGGCATAACACGAACGATCGGATCGGAGGACGAGACGAGACAGGCGACTGGGCTGGTGTAGCTATAGATGTCAAAAGGCATTGTCGATAATTGTGCTTTGGAGGCCAATGAAGACGATGGCGGCAATGTCGACGCGGTTTGTTTGGGTGACGAGTAGGGCTTTACGGTTTCATCGAGAACGGACGAGTGGCAGGTCGTTAGGAGGTATGCTGAGATGGCTGATAGACTCGACGAGGTCTGATGGTTTGCGCGGTGTTGGCTCGTTGGGGAAGGGGGGTTGTGTCTCGAGAGAGGAATGAGGGACAGGTAAAGCGCGACTCGAGTAAGTCCTTGGGTGCGTTGTGTTTTCTTGTGGATGTTGTTATTATCTTGTGCTGGTGGCCTTTAGTCGGCAAAGGCAAAAACGAGGGAGCAGGTAAGATAGAGACGGTTATTTATTCGAGGGTCGGAGGCGAGAAAAATCACGGAAGCGGATGACTCTTTCCATGATGACTTGTGGGTTAGTCCTTTGATCGTGTTTGAAAGGGGCGACAAATTTAGGTGTGTGACAAGATCGGCCCACCAAGTCGCTCTCTTAACAGATAACTTGATGACTCTTTCAAGTTGTGGCGAAGGCGAGGATAAGCCCAGGAGGGACAAATTTTTTTTATTCTTTTATTTTTTTTATTTTTTTTATTTTTTCTCTCTTAAAGGAAATGATAATAGTAAAAAAATAAAAAATAAAAAAAAAGGAAGGAAGGAAGCATGAGTCAGACGTTCGCAGCTGGCAAAATCAGGTACTTTGGGGAAAGTGGCCCGGGGCATGGCACCACCCATTAATAAAAGTAGCGCCGACTATGCGCAAGGGATGTGTGGCGAAGGATAATAGAAGCCATGGCGGTGGTCCTCAAGGCCAGGCCGAAGGTGGCCAGGCAGGACAGTGATAAATTGATCATAACGAATGTGAATGCGCACATAAGAAGTCCTGGATACTCACTAATAACCGAGACGAGATGATAAGGAGTGTCAGACTCTGGAAAGCTTAGTTGAGCCCGATAACGGCACAAGGTTTAAAAGATTGGTGGTCGACTTGTCGGTCACGGCCTCTTCTTTGATGTAGGGGTGAGTCGGTCGCAAAGAGAAGAGAATAAAATGGTTCGTGTCTTGCTGGGATGCGTGGCGATGCCTTGATTTGTTCCTTTGCCTCGGTCGCAATGTGCAAGTAAATGCCTGCGAGCTGAGAGTCTGGGCCCGGACTGGGCGGAGAGAGGCCTCGAGGGGGCCTCAAGGGGCGAGGAGAAAGGCGACAAGATATGACTCCAGCTCGGCGAGAGACCAGGGTCACAATATTAAACCAAAGATGACTCTAGAAATATTATTATTAAGTCAACGAAGACTGAGAAGAAGCAGGTATTAATGATGGTATAAGAAATGATGACGATGAGGGAAAGGTTATAAGCGTGGAGATGTCTGGGATAATGATTACACAGATTCCAGCAGGTATCCAAGATGAATCCGGCCTTGATCCTATTTTTATTCTTTCGGGGATAGCTTCTTTCAGGTGGAGAGTGCGAACATGGCGGCGTTCCCGTTCGTCTTGGGAAGAAAAGAATATAATAAGAAACCCACCAAAGGTGGGCGCTCAGTCACTTTTGAATCTCCAGCACATCACACACAACACACACACACACACACATACACACCCAGCTGCTTGCCGAATACTTGTGCTCCTGCAACCCAGCCCAGGACACTATCTAGGTGGCCGGACCGCAGGTGCCCACCAAAAGAATTCGCTCAGGTACAATTTCTATGCGCCTTGCAGCCCACGATTACCATGAATACCTGTTGGGTTCTCTTGCATGCGCAACCCAATACTCCCAACATGACCGACAAACAGAGAGAGAGAGAGAGAGAGAGAGTACTGTCCAAGTAAAAGAGAAAGAAAGCATCAACTCCCTCCGTCATGGAGAACCTGCCTGCGCCTTGTCTTATTTGACGTGGATTTGATTGGCCAGATGCAAGGGAGCATATAATGGAGGGCGGGTTCACGTAGTGATTGGAACTATTTGAGGCAGCTATGTAATAACCCACAGAAACGCGACGCCTCCACAAGCCTCGGCGGGCGTGGATGGTCGAAGGCTGGAGGACACCCATTTCTGTCCGGAGGCTGCGTGCATCAACCTACTTTGAGTACTTGACGGCTAAGTTATTATAAAATGCTTTTCGAGGCCATTATCAGCAGTGAGGTAGAGGTAGGTCTGGTCCTACGTACTCTATATCACCGGGCGACATCGTGTCCGTGCCGTGTGTTGGACGACCAGAGATGACTCAACATAGACACCGGTAGCGAAATAAAAATGTCGCACACACACACAAACTTACTTTCTTATCGATGTTCGCTGCGATTCCTCCCATGCGCCTCGCGTGGGGCCTTATCCGTGATGTAGTGTAATTAGTAAAACCTGTTTACTTACTATCAGCTTGGGACTTCGTAAAGACCACGTTCCCCGGTTCTCTTCGTCTGTTGCTCGATCTCTGATTCGTCGGGCTTTGACATGGCGATTTAATCTTGATGCTGCTGATTGCTGCTGTAGCCGAGCTGGAAATAGATCTGTATACAACTTTGTGGGGATTGAGTTTGCGGTAATATTGGGTTTATACCAGGCTATCATATCATATCACGTCTTGTTGTGTTATTTGTTGAGGCCTGGGTCGGATGGTATAAATACAGTAGTCTGGCCGGACATATCCGACCGAGGCCCAAGAAACGCAGTGTAAATATATATATAAATATGCGTAAGTAGCGTTATTACTTGGCAAATCAAGCGGAAATCCATATAATATAATCCTTATAATATAAGCTCTCCCCATGCCAAACCACTACCGAGGTTCTGATAGCGGAAGTTCGGTGCGGTCTCCGAACGCTCACAAAAGGCAGATAAACAAGAGGGAGAGCAAGATAGCGTGGTCTCCAGTTATTCGGGCGGAATAGCTTCAGACGTCACTCCTGGCCGATAAACCCCCATGCTCCATTTGGAGGGAAGAAGAGTGTTCTTGGTACATATCTGAGTGCTTGGTAGCAAGAAGCCGTAACCCGGGGCGTCGTCGATCAACGTTTGGGGGTCTTGGATAGACTTGTCGCCAGAGGTTACAAACAAGCCTTGCTGTTACAAACACACAAAACTGCGCGTAACCGTCTCTGCCGCCCGCCGAAGGAGTCCCACACACGCTTTTATCAATATGCATGTACAAAGATATAAATAATGCATTAATACATAAAGCTGCATAATCATGCCCAGCAAGTCAGTCCTCACGTAGCCAGTAACAACAATTCCCTTCCGCCTTGCTGATAACAACATATCTATGAGAAGTTCCCGAACGTTCCGTTCCGCGGCAGCACCCCACGCCGTCCAAGATGTCCAGTAGCAAGTTATACTTTCTTTCCTTCCCACCATGTCTCAAGATCTCTTGTCCAATAACCAGGTTGTGCAGGTTGTGTAGGTTGTGCTTGGCTGCAGTCATGATCCCAACCCCGCTCGAGGAGGAAGAAGAGCTTGTGCTTGCCAGAAGCCTGCCTACGACGTCTGCTATTCTGCTATTCGACCAAATGACCTCTATAAATCCCGTCGCTCCACGTCCATGCGTCCTTTCCCCGCTCCGTGAATGAGCGTGAATGTTGTCACGTCACCGCAGCCATGATTGATTGGCAAATACGTGGCCCCGTCATTGCCACGCCTGCAAAAAAAAAGAAAAAGCCAGCATCGCAATGCCGATGCGGCATCTTCTATCAGACCCAGTTTCGGGTTTGACGGGGAGGAGGTGGTGCAGCACATACATACTCTCTAGAAGCTGCTGCCGCTGTATGGCACCCAGTATGTCCATATCGAGTCCGCTTGCGGCCCGGCCTTGGGCCCTTGGTTTTGTATCACATGGTCTGGACTCGGGAGTGAGTGAGTGAGTGGCCCATATGCAGAATAAAGATTCAAAGGCAGACCAAAGCCATGAGTACGCACGTTGGGTCATCACCATGTCCACTCACCTCCAGGTGGCCTCGTGTGAGTGACTGACAAAAATCTATCATGGTGCGCCGTGTCACGGCATCACAAGCACGGTATAGGCTGATCTTTCTGTCTCGGCCGTCCCGCGTCAACAACCCATTACCCACATCGGATGCACCACCACCTACTTACAATGCGGTCGGCCATCTCGTTGTTCGACCATCTATGGGCATTTATGTTCATATCACCGCAACATTCAGTCCCAGCAGGCGGCCGGCCATTCTACCGACCTGGAACATCTTGGACAAGTATGCCACCAACAACACCAAGGCAGCTTTATTCGGACATGGCCATGTGGAGTTGAGGAGAGCATGCATATATGTATGCTCTATCTAGAGCCTGGTCTGGAAAGACCGATCCGTGTACGAGAATGCTCTTCTGCCCTTGACAATTGTGCCGTGCCTGTCATTATAGATCCGCGCGGGCATGATGATGTATGTTAAAGTCCAGTTATTGTCGTGACTCAACCGACGATTCCCTACATCCACAACAAGACAGAGATACCGCTTCGCATCAAGCGCTGAGGCAACATGATGCCTGTGTGCTGCCAGCGCAGCTATGCGTCGCGCGACGATCTGTGGTTGCAACAGAAAGTCGGGTTTCAAGTCATAAGGCACTGGACAACTTCTGCGTGGACCTTGGTGTAGCTGCCACACCGCATTCCTGCCAGACCGTGATTATGTATGCCAAACATGATGAAGCCTTGTGAGCCACGAGTAGGCCGCCGGGAAAGCCAACCTGCTACACCACCTAACAAAACATGGCGTCACAAAGGAACCTTTCGAGCCAGGATCAGCTTGTCTTGTCACGATGGCTCTGGATGACAGGAGGAGGTAGGTGGGGGATTCTCACTGCAAAGCGTTGTTCTTCCCCGCATCGCTCTGACCAGGTGACCAGAAGTCCACACTCGGCCATTTATCAACAAATCCTTCCAGAACGTTGCTTGCTCATCACGAGATTTTCGATAGAAGTTGACCGCTTCTTAGCCACACGCTCAACATTTGTAATGAAAATATATCCCAGATTATTCTAGTACACTATAGCTCCGACAGATATAGGCGTGCCTCTACAGTGGTACTGAAAGGCCCATGCCCAGGGCAATCTTGTTATGAGCCAACCAGGCTACGATAAACTCCCTTCCTAACGATGCACTCATACGAGAGGCCCGCGTGGATTTTTTTTTTGCCACCCGTATTATGCTATGCGGTCCGGAAGCGCGGCGAAGGTATTGTCTTATTATAATCAAACCTCCTAAATAATTAAATACATAATCATCAACAACCAAATTACTCAACTCGGAAGAAAAGGACCGAGACCCCGATGTATTAGTCAGGCGATCGAAGTGGCCCAATCACAGTCACATCCATGCCTAACAACCATGAAGGGGCTGATCCGCAATCTCTTTATATTGGCAGTAATTCGTCTATCTAATAATTCTACCGATTCAAAACTGGGTGAGCGAATTCTTCTGATCGGCGCCACTGACTTCGACAGGGCGGAAGCTAGGTTGGTGTGTTGCTCTCTCTATAATACAACTGGGCGAAAAGATAGCTCGCACAGTCACAAATCTGATTCTTTAAAAAGTCTTTTTTTCGTTTATCCAGGGCTGATGCGAATAACATCGGACTTGGGATGGCTATGATAAACAGTTAACATGGCCGTCACTTGCGCTTTGCACTCGTGCCTTACTCTACCCCTGACGCGTGACAACAACGACGACATTGTACTGAGCCACAATATGAAGTCGAGTTTTATTACTTTTTTCTGATCCAGAGAAGGCTGGACCACAAAACTTGATTGATATTAGTTTACTAGTGAGCACGAGGCAAGGGCTGACTGTTGGCACATTTAATCCAAGTGGTGAGCGGATATTCTCCTCAACATTGACAGCCAACTAAGTACATGTAACGATCTATATTTCGCGATTTCCCACGCCGGGATTCGCCCGTCGGAGATGATGACTGACATAAAACATGGCAGATAACCTGTGCTGTAATAAAAGATGGCTTCCGGCCATCATGTCCCTGCAAGGACGCATGTTTGATTGCGTTTTGGAGATCACGCCGGCGCTATCACGCATACCCTGCACCGGCACTAACCCGTTGCCCATCTGTGAATCAACTTCAAGTCATAATCGGGAAGCCTTTTTGGGTCTCCTTGGGCTTCCAGCAGCTCACAAATAATGGCTCCCTTCCAGCAATAGCATCTATCTCTACCCTCTGAGCCACATCTGGAAGATTGACAAGAAACACTCTCAAATAACCCAGTTAATCAGCTATCAGACGGCACAGTGAATCTTTCTATACGTCTGGATATCGACGGTCCTTACTATATTCAACCCCAACGCAAAGAAATACCCATGAAGCGAGCTCCTTCAAACATCCTCAAACGCAAAATCACTTTTAATAGCTCGTCTAATATGGCAGACTTTTTCAAACCCTCTTTTCCTAACTCTGTCCATTCATCATATTTTGCTCATTTTGGTCATCTTGTCCATCTTGTGCATCTTGTCCATCATGTGCATCTTGTGCATCTTGAACATCTTGAACATCTTGTACATCTTGTACATCTTGTACATCAAGGTGGAAGGAGCGAATAATCGAGTCCGTATCATCGATTGCGAGGGGTCGGATATCAGCCATCTGCTTGATCTTGGCCGTACTGGAAAAATGGGGTTGTCAGTGATCCGAGTGATGAGACGATCAACGGATAAACTTACACTTCCTTGATCTGATCATCAGTCAACTTCAGACCGAGCTGGTCGACTCGACTCTTGATGGCGTTCCATCCAGTAAGTCTAGATGCAAAGTGCACACTTGAAAAGTCGTTAGTTTCGGAAAGACATAGTATAGCTGGCTCTTGTCGCCATTGCTTACTATCTGTATAATTGTTAGTTATGCAAACAGATGGCAAAAAGGGTCAAACTTACCTTGATAGACCGAAGTCCTCAGGCTTGAGTATCTCATAAGTGGAGGGGGAATTGAGAATTGCCTTGGCGTGGATGCCAGCCTGGTACAGTGTTAAGTTAAGTCTATCCAAGTCGGAGGCCCTGCCTTATGAACTTTACCTTGTGCGTGAAGGCGCAAAAGCCTGTTACGGCTATTAGCAACGCAAAAACTGAAACTATAGTGATAAAAGTGACGACATACCAGTGATGGGGTTATTGAATGGCACGTTAATCTAACGATACCGTCAGCTTCATAATTTGCAAGGAATCTTGGAGCACGACCACAAAGATCGGAATATACTCACATGAACGGCCTCGGCAACAAAGTCTTCGATAGCCTTGAGATTGTGAAGCTTGTACTTGGAGAGGATATAATCCCTGCTGGTCGGCATCATTCTAGCTATCTTTAAAAATAAAGTCAACACATGGCCGGATTCTTAAGGGTATGAGTAACGCACGAGGGCCCCAAGAGGGCAGATGCCATTCCGTTCTCCAATTCCAAGCACGGATGTGTCAACGTCTGTATCGTAAAAAATCAGCATTGCCATCCTCTTTAGTGTAGTTGATTGATCATATCTATGATGACCCCGGGGTATGTTCCGGAAATATGAATCTCGGATCTGCTTCCAGGTCTATTTGCCAGGACAGATTGGAAAAGACGGACTTACGCGTCGCGCCCGCCTCGAGGGCGGTGAAGGAGTTCTGGTCATGGTCAGCTTCATCTCGGCAGGATTCTCGAGTCTGGACTGACCGCCACAGCACATCCCGTATCGTTATGGAACTAATCAAGTTTAGTCGAGTGCTAAGCCGACTATGGATCATGGGAAGCATACATGGACCTCGATATCGGGCGAGACACACCCTCGGAGAGTTCTCACGAGATCCTGCGAATACTCAGCATCATTCAGGCAAAGATAACCAGAGAACCTACATAAACCTGGCGTGGGGAAGCACACCCAACCGTATCGGCAATTCCTACTCGACAAACGCCGGCGTTGCTGGCGGCACGGTAGATGGAAAGCAGGTCGACCAAATCGGACCTTTTAATACGTTAGCAAGATGATATTCAGCCAGCCGATCTTTCCATATCTTCAACCAAGACATAAGAGGCCAATCCTTGATGGTGAAGAGTACGTCGGTCGAGAAGCAGATTTCCATTTGCGTTGGAGTCGGTGAAACCAAAGCTTCAGAGTTGATTGTCACGTTTATCAAGGTGTCTTGAAATTGGTTATTGCCGTGCAGCAAGGGGTAATCGCAGGCCGCGCAAGTGCTTCTGTTTCGTTTTCTTGCAGGACTTGACGATCATGGTCTCTCAAGGGCCGTAATAACTCTTAAAACCAGAGGTAGAGAGGTTGGTCGGCAGGTAGGCAGACATGTTGAGAAGAAGAGAGTGTACGAACCGAAACGAGTCTTCACTTGAGAAGCGAACTTCGCAACCGCGGCTGAGTACATGTTAGCTTCCGAACGTGACATGATTGGTAATGCACAAACCTCTTGATATACTCGATCACCTCGAGAGCCTGCTTAGTGACGGCCACCATGTCCTTGCCGCCAAGAGAATGCTCGCGGAGAAATTCTGGTCTCTGTGAGTCAATCGACGGACGGACAGAAAGATCAATGCGGGATTGTGCTGACGGGAGGTTCCTATGACAACGTCGACACCGTCGACTCCGCAGTCACACTTTCAAGAGTTAGACGGTTGCAATTTCTTTCGGGATTCCGAGGGCATACCGCGAGCTTGGCGTCCTGGAAATATGTTAGCCGCGTACTGGTGAGGGTATATTGGGGGGACACTTGCCTCAAGAGTACACCTCGTGTCTGGGATGTCTATCTGTCAGTAGACGGTCCACATTCAGGGGACGAGAGGGGATGACGAACGGGTCAAGATTTTAGCCTGTTATTTCATCAGTTAGCGTGTGGTCTGTCCAGTGTGTGGTTGGTTGCTGGATGCGCACCTTGAGGCCGAGCTTGCAGATGGCTTCGCAATCATCACGAGATTGCTGGCTGGCTGCCGGGTTTGTCAATTCCAGGTAGTCTACGCCGAACTCATCGAGCATTGTAGCACTATAGAAACGGTGGTTTCAGTCAGCAGGTGACGGGAAGAACGGGAAGGACATGCTATAGACATTTTGATCTTGGTTTCTTGGCTGAAGAAACTGTTCGCGAACTGCTCGCCTTCTCTGAGCGTGGATTCAATTATCTTGAAGTCATTGACCCTACTCAGAAGATCGCTGACGCTCGCATAGGGATTCGCGGTGATGTGCGCGGATGAAGACATGCTTGCAAGGCCGAAAAGTAATGGACTATTTTTTTCGTAGGGAGTATGAGGTTGCTGGATGAGGATAGGGAATAGTTCTCGTTATACTTATAGGCTCGACTGGAAGCTCGATGTGAGTCATTTACTACTGATGGAGGAGTTTTCTCTTTAGCCACGGCAGAGCTATTTTTATGACGTGCCCCAAAAAAAAAACCAAAAAAAACCACCAATAATGCATTACCCCCAGTGCTTCACTTGTGGGGAAGGTGCCCATGGGGCAACATCACGTGGAGATTATTGATAAGAGACCCCATGTAAACAGCAGTCAACCCCAGATAGTTCAGTTAGTTTCAACCAACCAAGTCCACAACACCATCCAGTCTCTGTTTTGAGGCTTCTGTTCTATTCCCCCCCCCCCAGTCTCTGTTTTGAGTCCTTCTGTTGCCCAGATCTTTGTTACTACTGTTCTGTTTTGTGCCCCAGGTAAATTCCCAGTATATACATATGTATATATACAGCCTACCTAAGTATCTACAAATTATTACGTGCCTAGGAGGTGGGGTTGTTAGTGCACGTGATAATGAGAGGTATAATATGGCCTTGATCGGATTTGATTTGACTTGGATGAGCAAGTTCTGCTGGGAATTCAACAACTGAATACGCGCACACGGTGGTCTCGGATCATCACGAGATGCACATGCACCTGGAGAAGCATGGCAATGGCTGCGAGATTGCCCAGGGCCGCCAGTGTGAAGGGAACCCTGAACTCTGTACTCTGCACTCAGAATAGACTGCGATGGTTCCAGGATAAAGCGCCAATACTTTAGAATTAACAATTCAGTGGGGGCCACAAACAGTAATCATACATAGACTGCAATGAATTTTCCTCACCCGTACCAATGATGGAAGCGCTCGCTCAAGGTATCCCGTCTGGCCGAGGTACACACGCCACTACAGAGCCACGTCCTGGAACGAGGCTCCGCTCGGAGAGGCCAAGCTCTTGCCCTTGTCCTCGTCTTCGTCTCCATCTTCGCTGTCATCATCGCCCTTCTTGGGCCTCGGCGAGAGCACTTTCTGCTCCGGGCTTTCTCTGCGTTCCTTCTGCGCGTCCCTTTCCATGCCATCCTGCGTGGACCCGTTCTCAGACCCGGCATCTCTCTCTTCCTGCACTGGCGTTGATGACCTCTCCGGAGCAGCAGGCCTCTCGGGGAACTCCTTGGTCTGGGCACTGGGTGGCGGCGAGGTAGCTGTCGTGGTGGAGCTGTGCGCCTCCTCAGTCCCCGAGAGGGGTCCACCGGTAGTGGCGCCGGCAGGCCGGACGGCGTCGAGGTAAAACTTTGTGACCCCCAGAATACGCGCACTCCTCTCGCAGGCTTCGACCCACTCCGGGCGCACGACGGGTATGTTCATTTCGACAGCCCGCTCCCACGCCAGCCCTCTTCCCTCGGTGGTGACAAAGTGCGTAGTGTCAATCCTGACATCGTCAGCCGTCTTTGCGCCGATGCGCGTGATGGCCTTGATGAGCGCGTCGCGCGTCGCCAGAGGCATAATCCCCATGGTGATGGTGACGCCGCTGAGATCGGTCATCTTGTGGGTTCTGACGGGCACCTTGGCCGAGATGTGGGTGCCGGCCGTGGTGCGCAGCACGAGGTGGAAGGCATACTCGGTGTCAACGGCAAGACCCGAGATCTTGGTGCTCTGCATCTCGAGCGGGCGCGGGATCGAGCCGGCCTTTTGGCCGTTGCGGTAGAGGGAAAGGCCCAGCAGCTCCGACGTGCCGAGGCTTATGGGATCCCACTCGAGCACGACGCTGGTCTGCGTGGCGTTGCGGCAGCGGAGGACGGGCACCGCTGGCTCGGACGCGCCAAAGGAGGTGAGGATGCGATCCTGGAGGGCGGCGAAAGCGCGCGCGGCCGCAGCTTCGGAGGAGAGGTTACGCGACACGGCAATGTCAACGATGCTGCCGGACGAGATGTTGGGCGGGAGCAGGATCGAGGGGAATTCAATCTGGGAGGCAGTTGTGACTGGCTGGTTAGCCTTGGACAGGTCCCGTCGGATTCGCGGCGGGCTGCACGCACCAGGCGCTTGTCTTGGGTCAATAGCACCGTGACTCCGGCGTCGACCTTGCCTACGGTTAGACTGACGCTGCTTGGTATCATTGTGGCGAGCTTCTTTATTTGTCTCCTGTGGAGAGAGTGGAGGGGCCGGAGTTGATGATGTTTGCGTGGGGGGCTTTCTGGAGGGCCTGTTTGGAAGGGAGTTCAGTCAGGTGAGGCGCGGGGTGTGTCGCGTATCAAGCAAGCATGTATCTAGATAGATATCAATCAATACGATTTCGTGCCAGTCATCATCGCTCGTCATGCCATAGCCATAGCTGTCGTTTTTTTTATCTCGCTGCAATTGACCGAGTCTGATTTCTTTATCCATATGTGATAAAATGCGATGGATGATGGACGTCAATAGGCCCAAGGAAACTTTCAAATCGGCAAATTCAGATCCAAATCCATCCATTCCACATACACGCGTAAATAAAGGAACACGCCACGGACAAAACGTTCCACCACCATGGCTTTATTGGGCGAAGCAGAAGCAGAAAAGTGGGACATGCCTCTCGAAATGCAGCTCGTGGATGGAGAAGAGGCTCGCGAGCTTCCTTTGGCCAAGTTACGTCGCGTTACCTCTTGCACCCCCTGTCTGTGCCTGGCTATAAATGTGGTTTTTTTTTTCGGCTTCTTTTTCCCACTCCTTTCCTTTCTCTCGTCCCCTTCATGTCCACTGTCTGAGGATGTACGAGCTCGTCTAGATACGAGGGAGAGGGAGAAATACCCTAAATACTTTTAGACTTCTCGAAATACTTTACCCGGCTGTCACCACGCACGCAACATTCAACCTCCCACCTCCGATCCTCCCAAGATGACGGAATACGCCAACCTCTTGGCTCTGGTGGAGGCCCAGCACAGCGACTCTCAGTATATCGAGACCGTCGATCGCGAGCAACTCCGTGAGCAGTTTACCAGCTCGCCAATCTATACTTCTGCCGCGTCAAAATTGATCGAGTCATCCCTGTCGCCCATAAAGAATCCTACACAAACCCTCACCCCGCAATATGGGCTTATTGGCATCCGCCAGGACATTACCGATAGCATCGTCCCGCTTGTGGACAGACTTGTTATAGCCAACACCACCATCCCGTGGTCCACGTTTATCTGCGGCTCCCAGGGTGCCGGAAAAAGCCATACTCTTTCGTGCCTTGTGGAGAATGCCCTGATTGCGAACGACAGCATAGGCCGACTCCCGCATCCTCTGGCTGCCATGGTGATGCATTACGACAGGTACACCAGCTACTCGACAACTCAGCTATGTGAGACGGCATACCTATGTTCTTCCGGGGTCCCTGTAACGGTCTTGGTATCGCCCTCCAACATCTGGGCCATGAAGGATGTCTACGCCAACTTGCCGGGCCTGCCACCAGGCTCACCACGCCCAAAGGTCTTGCCACTGTACCTGAACGAGGACCAGCTCAATATCTCCAGAATCCTAAAGCTTATGGCTTTCGACGTGACAGACAAACACGTGCCTCTTTACATGGAAACTGTAACGAGCATTCTCCGGGAGATGGCAATGGAGGGGTCAAATTTCTCTTATACCCGCTTCCGTCAGCGTCTTGACGATGTCAAATGGGCCACGGGACAGAATGTACCGTTAAATATGCGCCTGCAGCTGCTCGACAGCTTCCTTGCTCCCACCTCTTTGACAAGGACGACGCGACCGGCCCGTGCCGCGGAGGATATCTGGGCCTTTGAACCTGGCACAATGACAATCGTCGACCTCAGCGACCCATTTTTGAGTTCTGACGATGCATGCGCTCTCTTCGCCATTTCTCTATCACTCTTCCTCGAAACTCGCGGCAAATGCGGGCAAATTGTTATACTGGACGAGGCTCACAAAGTAGGTGCAGCTATAATATCTCTATGATCCCCAAAACTCACCCTCGCCTCATCCTAACATAAACCGCCAGTTCCTCAATCAGTCGGGCGAGGCACGGACGCTCACAAATGATCTGGTGTCTATAATGCGGCAGCAGCGCCATACAGGCACACGTGTAATCATTTCCACCCAGGAACCCACGCTGTCTCCAGACTTGCTTGACTTGGCCAATGCAACCTTTGTCCACCGCTTCCTATCTCCGGCATGGTATGAGACTCTGAGGAAGCACCTCGCCGGCGCCAGCAAGCATGACTCCGGGGCCAAGTCTTCGCTTTTTGATACCATCGTGGCCCTGAAGACCGGCGAGGCTCTGTTGTTTTGTCCGACAGCTCAGGTGACCGTGCGTGGGGCGTGGGGCGGCTTTGCTCGTACCCAGTCACTCGGAGATGGCCACATCAAGCTCAGGATCCGAAAGCGGCTTACTGCTGATGGAGGACGGAGCATCCTCGCCACAGAGAGCTCTGATAATGCGGCTATACAAGTGAGCCATCACGTGCCTATGTACGTGGTCGGGAAAAAAGCGACAAAGGACGTTGGAAAGAATCCGGAAGGATCGACCTCACGACAAGTCAATGCGGGAAATGATAGCCAAGGCCTCATCAGTCAACAGACCGCTGTTCCCAGCGAGATAAAGTTGCCGAGCCAGCTGACTGTTAAACTTCCGGCAACCTCCTCAAGCCCAGCAACGGCCTCCGGTCCAGCAAAGACCCCCGGCCCAGCAAAGACCCCCGGCCCAGCAAAGACCCCCGGCCCAGCAAAGACCCCCGGCCCAGCAAAGACCCCCGGTCCAGCAAAGACCCCCGGTCCGGCAGACGCGCCGACTCGGGCCACTTCTTCAAATCTGGCGGCGGCCTCTAACTTGGCTCATGATTCTGGTTCGAAAAGTGCACCAAACCCAATGACTACTTCGAGCTCGATTGCCGTCTTATCAGCTCGAAAGCCTGTGATAGAAGACACCAAATTGGAGTGCGCCATCTATGATGCTATTAATACCTTGCTATCGAAGCAACCAACGAATCTCACATTTGACCAAATAAGGGCAATAGCCGCCAGAACTCTCGATGTGGAAGCCAAAGACCTCATAACGGGATCTATGCGAGAGCGTAGTAAAAAGCTGGTTTGGAAAGAACTGGTAAGTAATCACAACATCTTTTGCTGATTTGGTGTGTCCTAACGGCGAATCTATAGGATCGTTGTGTCCTGGAGTGGAATATCAAGCGACCAAATGTTTCTTGATAAGGCGGGGTGAGAATAACGGATAGAGTCACATGGGTTGGCCTTTATTAATGCGATACTTGATTGCACGACGCAATAGTGTGCTGTCGCAGATTAAATGCCCGGGATGAGGTATAAAGAACGAATCAGTTAAAATTCTGAATAACTATTTTACAATCTCCAGTAATCGACAATAACCCCAGCTCCTGGTCCGTTCCCACCTGCGTTTCTGATCGGCGTTGGTGATGGCATGAACCAGCCCAGCGCCAGCGATTCACTGGCATTCACGTATAGGTTCTCCGAGTAATCATTCTAAGAGGCATGAGTTGGATATAATAGATTCGAATCTTTGTCAGCTGCATGCGTCATAAACGGTCGCCGAGGTGAATTGATAGGCCCGGCCAGGCTGCTTCGATTAACCCAACGCTACGACATGGAGAGCCATCATTTACATACAGTCCCCGCTACGAATAAGGAGCCAGAAAGCGTATAATGGCTGCGTTGCCGAAACGTGCTGCCTCTATGAGCGAGTCGCTTAGCCGATCTTTGCTGGCCCCATTCTCACTCTCGTCACCGGAATAGTTACCCTGCCAAGTCTTCTGGTCGCAGCTCTCCGAGCCGCCGTCTTGGGGGTCGGCGCTCTTCTCGCTTATAGCCCCACCTCCTCCATCCGAGGCTCGTCTGATGGCCTATCGTGTTCAGGGCGGGATTTCGCCAGTGCCAGTAACTAATCTATTTTAGACGGGGAAGCCATACTCGCCGAATAGAATCGTACGATCGTGGATAATAGGTGGCGGTTTGTGCCTGGCTTGCCACGACATATCAATACGCCTGTTTTCTTTTTAAAAGATAGGCAACTTGTAAGTACATGCCACGATATCAGATTAAGCTGGTTGCCTTTAGCATCACACATCTTCCCCAGGTTCCCTTCGCTCAGATGACCGCCATCCCGAGAAAGGGACTTGCCCCCTTGCCCAAGACTGTGTCTGTGTCTGGGGCTCTGGTATCTGGACTCCCCATGGTATCCCCATCTGCAGTCCTCCCCACAATGCTCCTTGAACAACCCCCACTACCGTTACTTTTGATCTCCGTTGTCGCCTGAATAGTCGTTGAAAGATGCCTCGATTGGCGCTTTGATCCATATGCGGATACTTCTCGTAGCGCTTCAGCAGATCTTTCCAAGGAAGAAAGACGATAGCGAGAGAGATCAATACGACTATTCCAGAAAGAACAACTGCTCTTCCTGTTAGGTACCGGGCGTCTTCGGCAGTTTCTTGAGGATCTGCCAGTTTTACTTACACATATACATGGCTTGTTCGCCAAGAGTCATCCAGTCTGGGACATTGGATTGTTTGTTGTTCATGCCGAAGAAGGCCGTGAAGAAGCCAAGTGGCGTCTGGTAGAAAACCAGTCAGTCGCAAATCCCATACTGTGGTGAGGGTCGTCATGAGACCTCGTGAGATGGCGGGCCTCCTACAAAGACGATAGTGACGATTGTAAACGCCATTATGGCCTGTCCTTGTTTGGCAGCCTCTACTCCTTGGTCCAGAGCTTCCTTTGCCTCAATGATGCTGGCTTGCTGCTGCTGTAGCGTGAGAAGTTTGTCAAGCTGTTGTCCGGTTTGATTAGCACATTTTAGAATATCGAAAACCTGTTTTGTTGACTATACTTACTTTATCGCTTGTCTTTGAGGCAGCCTTCTCCAATTCCTTTATTTCCTCAATCCTATTTTGCAGGTCCTCCATAAAGTCATCCATAATCTGTAGATCTTCTGCTGACACGGGGGTATGCCTGTGCCTTGTAGGGCCATGACCACTGTGGTCCTTGCGCCCATGCTCATTCGCATTTCCAAAGTACTTGCGGAAGTTTTTACCGACGGCTAGCTGCTGCTGGAAGATGCCCATCATAATAGTCAGCTCCTCCGAGATATCCTGAGCTTCTCGCAGCAGGAGTCCCTGGGGATTGATGTCGAGGTACTTGTGGCTTTGCCAAGGTCGTTTTAAAGGCTTTGTTGGCAGCTCCTTGTAATATCTACTATAGCTTTTCTGAGACAATGTGATGTCCTCATGACACACCGACTGCATTTCGTAGGTGTTTTCTGTTGGAGAGGTCGTCGGTTCCACAGAAGCTGGCCGAGCGGCGACTGGTTCACGGTCTGGACGCTTCTGTAATTCGGTATACTCTCTATGCCCGACCTGGCTCACCGCGTTTCGCCAGAAGCATTCGGAAGCTATTCCGGTGTAGTCGGTCTATTGACGATGGTTAGAAAACATGGTCCGCATATTGTGAGGCAAATACCACTTACAACTCGACCAATCGCCTCTGCAAAGAGATCTATCACTTCTGGTCTATTGTCCAACGGCTTGGTACGGTCGAAGAATACTCTTGAGCACTGATCAAGGATGAGAAAAGCTGCCAAGAAGTCAGTCACATACGATTGAGTAAAGGCTTCTCTTCCCGTGCCGCCATTCTTGCACTCACCCAAATGCCAAATAGACACAACGTGCTTTTCCATTCCGATCAACCTTTCTCTGAGGCTTTTGTGTATCCCAGATGAGTCGGGTTTGTTATACCCCCATCGTCTCGGGAAGGACGTAATGATTGTATCTTTCCAGGAGAATATTCGTTTTAGCGCTCAACGTCCCCCCAAGGATCAACAGGTCTCAGGCTCACTTACGTTCATCCAGAATCCAAAGCCATAGCTGGTCAACCATGACAACCCTGGTGATCTTTTCCGGCGCCCATAGACTTGATTTAGTCTCCCTGTAAATCACCTGATCTCTGTCTCTGCTGGAAGTATCCGTACGCATCATGAAGTACGACTGGTCCAGGGTTCGCCGGATATGTAGCGCGGATTCTGTCTGCTTGTACCCCTTAAGACCTTGTCGCAACAGTCTTTCGTCTGGTTCGTGGTCCATCATGTCCCATATTTTGGCCAGGTTGAATAAGTACTCACCCAATTCCGTTTTCCTGTCATCGGTCAGTTGGCAACGGGAAGTCAAAGACCTCGGGAGCGAACTTACATAGGTTTCCTTTCCTTGTTCCCCATAGCTTCCACCACGACTTCATCTACATGGCGTCCATATTTCTGACGGAATTCTTCCTTCAACAGCTTACTTCCATTGGATGCTTTCATGGCGTATCCTGAACGGTCTTCGTCTGTTTTCTGTTTCGTGATTTCTTTAATGACTTCAGTCATCTTCGCCCTTCGAGACTCTGTCTCCCAATGAAGATACGGTAGCTGGATAGACGTTGTTAGTATAACCTTTATCACTGCAATAACTCATTACTTACAAAAATGGCGAAGTTCTGAGTATTGTGGTGCTCGGTCTTGGTGGTATCACTGGCTGACGAACCCGCTTGGCTGGTAGTAGGTGCCTTTTGGGATAAGAAGCCGGACTGCGTGTCTTAGATTCCGTTAACAACAAGTTGAGCTTCAAGTGGGGGGCGCTTTGGGTCCTTACCGGGGGGGATGCCGGAACATCGAGGCCTCATATGGCGAGCGTGGATTATGGGATCCTTTCCCAGCCCGTTTCCACGAACCTGTCCTCGCCAGAAACCACGAGAAAGGGTCTGGTTTGTTTTGGACCTCTTCCCCGGTATTAGATGCTCCTCATTATAGTACCTGGCCATCGCAGTCTCTATCCAATCCATGCCTTGACCAGAACCGTTAGTCATCTGCCGGAAGACTGTCTTGGGCCGCTAATGGCGATGGACTCACGATTTGCAGGTAAGTGAAAATACCGGAGACGCCTATTTCCCGTCGCATCAACTTCCGGCGGCGCAAAGGGATTATACTTTTTGTCGTATAATGCTTTATGCATCTGGATCTTCTGGTTGGGAAAAACTTTGTCATTGCAATCAACGTGCTCGTATTCAGTGCCTTCCCAGAGAGATTGGCCTGACTGAGTATGACAGATAGACTTGAAATGCATAACGCCGACCTTAAAGTCATACGCGGGGTCACGATTACCGTCTTGATCTTTACTATCAAGATTCGAACTGTTGTCAAGGCCATTGAACAGGCGGTCATGGCGAGTATCGTACCGCCCTAACCCGTGCCCATCTATACGGCATCGTTGTCTTCGCCAGTCCTCGAATGACTTTGCCAACTTGTCGAAGTGTCCACTGTTATTTGACATGGTTCTCGCTCGACATGCGGCGATTCGTTTTGCATCTTTTTGCAATGTGCCTTTCTGATCTGGATACAGGCTTTCGAAAAGTACGCGTCTGTTTGTGTCTGCTGCGATACCACTTATCAATGTAGCTCTCCTTGTTCCATCTATCATTCGCTTCGGCCGCTTCAGGACTTGTTTTCTCTTTCTTTGAATCAGCGGTGCTTCCACTGATGCTTGGGTGGGAAGGAGGCATGCTGGGCAGAGAGAGAGATACGCGACGCTACAACTTTTGAAGCTCCATATTGTCACTATTCCAAACCACAGACATCCGGCTGCAGAGTGCTTACTCTTATATACTCATATAGACTCCCATATCCTGCTTTTATTCGGTGTTAGAATGAATGCTGAAATATCTGCGGCGGCCTTGTTGAGCCGCAATAATCTGTATACGATTATAATTGGCAGTTACTACTATCTTATCTCTGCCGTGCAACCGCAACTCGTACTCAGCTCCTGCGCTCCATTGATATGGATCCGGCATCCTCTCTAGTCAGGCTTTATGCTTCTGCATCATCTTCGCATTAGACCTTCTGGTGGCTTACGAAGTACTGCAAGGCGGCGACCAAGACTGAGAACAAATCGGCCCCCACATTCAATCGAAGATGCCCAAAGCGAATTTGACAACATATGTCTACGTATAGACGAGGTGATAGTAATATATTAATTCCCTCGGGGAACCTTTGACATGGACGATAGAAGTCGCCCTCGGATGCCAGAGCATCGAACATTTATAGCTAGCTGCCCAGGTACGCGAGAGAGGGAAAAGGATAGCGATCTGTGGTTATGAAAAGTATTCGTACCGGCACTGAAAGGCGACAATATGACTGCGATTTCGAGTGGTATTGCTTCGCGCGTTACGTGGCAGTAGTTTTCGCGGCGATTTTTATCCGGTTTTTCGGTTATTTTTTTCCGGACTACGCGTAGTTTTTATCTAATTACTTATTTCTTATACTAGGCTATATCTTCTAAATCGGCTAGTAAGATTAGGTTAGCCAAGTCGTTCTCTAGTTATAGTCTCGATATTTATAATTAAAGATTCGTATAGCCGGATAGATTTTGAACCCATCCGAGCTATACCACGATAAAAAAATACAGTAAGACGTGATACCCTCTGTCTTTGAAGCTCAGTAACCGGATAGTCTCGATATTATATTCTAGGAATCCTATTTCGATTATAATTTATCTAAGTTCGGGTAATTAGTTATTTAATTGGAATAGTTATAGATATATTTCTAATTTATAAAGCTCTCCTTCTTATTATTTCTCTATATATTTCTAATAAACTACTCTCTTTTATTCTATTATTGTTACGGGGTAAGACCCGTTAGACCTAAGATGTAAAGGGTTAAGATCCTTCTAAAGCCTCGGCTATACCCTCGCTAATCGTACACAGCCCTATACGTAGACTAGTTATCCGGTACCCCGATATCTTCGCCGCCGTCTAACTCTACGAATACTAGTTAGATCGATAAGAGAATACTACCCCCAGAACCGGAAGAATTTAAGCTCTTTAACGAATTTACTTATAACCTTATAGCTTAACTATTAAAGCTAATAATCGATAGTAATAAAATTCCGTTTTTCGATAGTAGCGAATCTTTTAATAGTAGTAAATCTTTCGATAGTAGTAAACTCTAAGACCCTAGTATAAGAAAAACCCCTTACTATTTTTCGATAGTAGTAATTAGCCTCTTCTATTAAACTTAGACCTAGGTCTAAGCTTATAGAACTATACGGACTTCTCCGGGCCCTTTAGGGGTTCTTCGCTATATATATAGAACCCTACGCGTTTCGTAGGGTCTCTTTCTTCTTTTTCTTCTTTTTAGTTTAGAATATAATTTTATTTTATATAAAAAGGTTTACTTCTAATATAAACCGTTATATTATTCTAAACTCTTTTAAGAACCCTAAAAAGTCCTAGATAATATCTAGGCCCCCTAGAACTTTAGAAAAAGTCCTAGACAATATCTAAGCCCCTAGAACCTCTAGGAAAGTCCTAGACGATACTTAGGCCTTTAGACTCTCTACGAAAAGTGTCACGGGCTGACATTTGCTGGGTATACTTTAGCGTAGAGTTTTCTATATAATTATTCTAATTAGAGAAGGAAGAGAAAGCTATTTAAAATAGTAGTAGCGGAATCTATTTTAAGAACCCTAGTATAGTATACTTACTATAAAATATAATATATACTATACTTATATTATAAACTCGTTTAATAATACTACCCCTTTCTCTTCTTCTACTAGCGAGGTTATTTTATATTTTCCGGTTTTTCGTCGTCCTTATATTCCTCTAGTTCTTTATTATTAGTAGTATATTATAGCTAGTATTAGAAGTTCTTTAGTAGTCCTAGTCGGTTTTTAAACTCGTTATAGAAGTCTATTAAGTAATTCGGGGTATATTTAAAATTACTCGTAGGATACTAAGTATTATCCGGGTTTTATCTTTTCTAATTAATTTAGTATTAG
Organism: Tympanopsis confertula; assembly: GCA_026745395.1. Taxonomy (NCBI): domain Eukaryota; kingdom Fungi; phylum Ascomycota; class Sordariomycetes; order Coronophorales; family Scortechiniaceae; genus Tympanopsis; species Tympanopsis confertula. Next base: position 6,037 of record JAOYNU010089807.1, on the reverse strand, counting down.
AGTTTACTTTATTATACCTAGTTATCTTTAATCTAGGATACTTCTTATTTAGGCTCTTTATTTATATCGTCTAGTTCCTCGGGCTCGTACTATTATCCTAGTAGGCTTTCGCTATCGTATTTTTAGAAGTATTCGGTATTAAATACTCTATATAAGTACTAGTATACTAGTATATCGACTTCCTAAAACTAGTTTACTTTCTAGATTATTTTAAATAAGCTTATATTCTAGTAGTTATAGTCTATTTATTATCTAATTATATTAACGAATACTAGATCTCCTATATCCTAATCTACCTCTTAGTAGTACTTATTAGCCTAGCGATATTATTATTCTTATACGCGTACGGTATTTTCTTAGGCGGTTTTCTAGGCTATTTTATATTATTATACTTAAACCTAGGCTTTCTCCTTTATAGTATATTCCCTTATAGTAGTAGTTAGTAGTATATACTCTTAGCTTAAGTAACTCTTTAATTAGAAGCCTATTTCTAGTTTAATAAGTATTATACCGATTATTTCGTATACTATTATTAGTTATACGTAGTCTATATATATAAAGTATTCGCTCTAGTTTATTTTATACTTATCGAAGTATAGGAATAGGTATTGCCCTAAGTAACGGCGTTAAAAGGCTTAAAGTATTAACGTATCCTTTTATTAATTTAAAACCGATTATAGATAGAAATACTAGCCCTACGTAACCTAACTTATTACCTATACTTTAGAAATTCCGACTATATCGAGCCTTACGTACCCTCCGACGACCTTACTAAACCCTATTAATTACCCCTTATCTTAATCTTCTTTAATTACCTATATAAACTACGTATTAAACTTACTACTATATAATAATTTTAAAAAGATATTAATATTAACCCCTTTTATAATATTATCCTCTTATAAAGTTTTTAATAGGCTTTATACTTTATTAAAGTTTACCTCGATTAGGCCGGCTAAGATAAGCTTCTCGTAGCCCTTCTCTAGAAAGGCTAGTAGTTCGTCTTTCCTTAATCTTCTAACCCTTATAATAGCGGTTTTAGTAGGGTTAGGTACTAATACTATAGTATTCTCTTTAAAGAGCCCGAGGAAAAAGGGGAAGAAAATATCCGTTTTAACGGATTTAGTAGTTATTTTCGTTATATTAGCGAGTAAAAGTAATTTAAATAGGTTTATTTAAATTTAATAGAAGATAGTATAGAATCTCTAAAGAGAAAGCTCTCTTTTTATACTAATAAGGGCTCCTCTTATAGCTAGTAGTAATAGAGTTTTCCGTATAATTTATTTAGTAATATATAAGGAGACTTTTAAATATATAAAAATTAAAATCTAGTATTCGGGGCTTAGTTTTCTTTAGTATAATTACGAAAGTTTATTACGAAAATTTATTAAGTTTATACCGGTTATTAAGCTTTATGTTATGGACTAGCACAAGTATAGTATAGTAGATAGTACTAGCTGGCTATATAAGGGATGAAAAGGGTTTTAGATAAAGCCTATAAGCTAGGGATATAGTCTAAAAAGGATAAAAGAAGTAGTTAGGAGGTATACGCCTATATAAGGATAGAAGGAGAACCTACTAGAAAAAAGGGATCTAACTCCTTATAAAAGTTATACTACTATTATTACGATAAAAGCTTTAATTAACTATATATAATCTATATTATATTTATATTTTATTTATAATATATATATATAATAGGATTATAATACCTTTACTCTTTAATTTATATACTTTAACTAAAGAAAAGCCTAATAGAATAATTTTTACTTTATCCTATAGATTAATAGGCTTTAAGGATTAGAGATATCGTAAGAATACTATAAAAATATACTTATAGTTATAAGTTATATAACCGATTATACTTTATATATAATAACCTAGTATTTAAGTATATATTATATATAATAAACTAAAATAATTACTACTCGTAGTTACTCGGTTACTTTATAAGATAAAGAAGAGAGAAGATAATAGGTAGAATAAAATAAAAGTTCTTTTATCTAAGAAAAAACTAAATTAGTTACTACGCCCCGTAGACCTCCTCCTTTTTCTCCTCTCTTTTTAAATCTATTAGTACTCTTAAAAGAAGTAATTAAAGAATAATATCGTAAATATACTATAGTAATAATAGAAAAATACTAATATTAATTAAGTAATAGTATTATAATCCTTAATTTATTTATTTAATTTAAAATTTAAAAAGAGGTAAATTAAAATATATATACTATATAAATAACTTAGAAAAAGGAGGATAAGCCCTAAGTATTTAGTAAGATTTATACGATAATTCTATAGATAAGTCTACTTATTAAATTTAAAAAGAACTTAGAAGCGAATAAGAATACCTTCTTATAATAGTTATACTATACTATTAATTTATATAAAATTAAAAATAATATCGAGAATATAATACTAAAGTAAACTAATTTTAGAAAAAAAATTAAAATTTATTAGACTATATATATTACTAGAACCTATAATAATTAGATATCTAGGGTTATTTAGAATAATTTCTTAGGGTTTTTAGACTTAGAATTAACCCTATTTTACTTATATAGTAGAAATACTATAGTAATATTAATAAACTAGAGGTAATAAGAATATAAAATACTAATTACTTTAATTTATAATATTTTAAGGATTAAAACTAAAACTTTATAGGAGTTCCCCGAACTTTTCTAGGTATTTACTATCTACTATACTACTAATAAAAAAAGTAATAAGATTATTATCTTTATAACTAGCTCTACTCCCCCTACTTTTTAAAAGCTAAAAAACTTTACTTTAATTAAGGAAAAACCCTTATAGTAGACCTACTATTTAAAAGATAAAAGGTATAAGAACGATCGTAATAAAGACTTAAAGTATAGAAATACTAAGAGACCTTATAATATACTAGAAAGCTTATTTATAAACCTCCTAAAAGCCTAGAAAAATAATATAATTAATAAGTAACCCTATCCTAATTATACTATAAATATACCTTAAAGGTATAAGGTAAAAAGAGACTCTTCTATACTTAGGTATTATAAGTATAGGCTTATAAGTTATACGAGACCCTAGTATATAGTCCTAAACTATACCTAGTATAGTAGAGGGTCCTATACGACTAAAAACTATAGTTTACTTTTTCTTCTAGCCGAAATAATTATATAAAAGAAGTTAAATAGTAATAGAGTACTAATAGCTAGGATTAGACTTTAGGATAAAGCCTAATAACCTATTCTTATAAAAAAAGGACTTATTATACCTATTATTATAAAAGTAGGATATTAGTAAAAAGATATAGCTATTCTTCTAGATATAAAGGTTAAATTATAAGCTATAATAGATAAAACCTACTAGAAGAAGAGAAGTAGGGTTATACTTATACCTATAAGAGATATAATTAATACTCCGGTAGCCTAAAAAGATATAGAAATAGGAGGAAAAGTAACTACTATTATAAAGATTATAAATTTAAAAAGAAAAACCTAGATTTTTAGTTATAATACGATTATTACGAAGATCTACGATCCTAAGTACTAGATAGTAATAAAACTAGATTAGTTAACGAAAATAGACCCCGATATCTACTTCTCGATAGGCTAGTAGTATTATTACTTTTTAAAAAAAAGATAAAATAGTATTAAATTAATCTCTATTTTAGAGGAAATACGATATATTAGGAATACTATAATAGCTTATATATACTTATAATATATAGGGTTACTTTTAAAGAATTTTTTATTATTACCCCTATATAGAAGTAAGATTTTCTAAATATAGTAGTATATTAAGTAATTAGTATATTATTAGAGTATTCGTAAAATATAATAACTAAATTCGCTTATATACTCGATTATAATAAAAATAAGGATATTATAGCTATACTATAAGAGCGCCCTAGCTAATAGACTAATAAAGAAGAGAAGTTCTTAGACGTAGAGGCTATAAATAGATTACCCCTATTAAGCGTAAAAACCTATATAATCGACTTAGAAGGTTTACCCCCTAAGTATACTTTTATCTACTTATTATATAAAAAGGAATTAAAAACCCTTAAAGACTATATAGAGTAAGCTCTAGACTTAGGATAGATTTATAGGAGTAATAATCTTCTAAAAGCCCTAGTTCTTTTTATACTAAAAAAGGGAAGTATTTTATAATTCTATATAGATTACTATAAATTTAATACTATTACGAAGAAGATCGTATACCTCTTCTATTAATTAATAATATCCTTAAATACTTATTAAAAACTAAAGTCTTCTTAAAACTAGACTTTAAGAACGCGTATTATAGGATATATATTCGCGAAGGCGATAAGTAGAAGATAGCGTAGAGATATTAATATAAATACTTTAAATATATAGTAATACTATTCGGGCTTATAAATACGCCTAATATATTCTAAAATTATATAGAAGATATCTTAAAGGATTTTATAAATACTTATTATATTATATATATATACGATATACTTATCTATAGTAATATACCGGAAGAATACGTTAATTATATTAAAATAATTATTAAAGCCCTTCGAGATACTAACCTCTATAAGAACCCTAAAAAGTATAAATTCGAAATTAACGAAATAGGCTACTTTAATTAGGTCGTAGGTATTAGGGGAATTAGTATAGATCTTATAAGGGTTAAGGAGATACTCGATTAGCCTAAGCCTTAATTAGTATAAGATATTATATCGTTTACTAGATTAACTAGTTACTATAGACGGTTTATTAAGAACTATAGTAGAATTATAATCCTTTTAAGTAATTTAATATACTAGGATAATACTATAACTATATATAAGAAGCCTTTTATAGCTCGATAAAAGAAGATTTAAAGAAAATAGCTCTATATAAGACCCCTAAATATAAAAAATAAAAGCTAATAAGTAATAGAAGAACTAAAGAAGGCTTTTATAGAAGCTAGTATACTAGCCTACTTCTAGCCTAAGTACCCTATCCGTATTAAGACTAATACCTTAGATTTTATAATTAGAACTATCTTTAACTAGAAATAGCCTATAGGGGTATAGGCCCTTATAATTTTTATATCGAGGAAGCTTAAAAATACTAAATTATACTACGATACCCTAGATATAAAACTTCTAATTATTTACGAGAGTTTTAAGATTTAGAGGTATTACTTTATATATACCTTAGTACTTATAGATATAAGAATAGATTATCTAAATATTAAATATCTACTATTAAAACCCTAGTTATCTCTAAAGTAAATAATAGTATTATTATACCTAATTCTTTTTAATTTTATAATTACCTACTTTTTAAAGTAGAAGAACCTAGTAGATCTTCTATTATAAAGGCTAGATTTTAATAACCCTATAAAGAGAAAAAAAGCGAGATAAACTATTATACTTTAGTTTTAATTATATTTTATAAATAAAGATATTATACTATAGAAATATACTAAATATATAGTAGTAATACTAAATAGTTTTATTAAATATTACCTTATTATAGGATACTCCCCCTAAATTAAAACTAGTATTTTAGTAATATATTATAAGCCTTTTAAATTAATACCTTTATATTTAGCTTAAAGAGATAGGACTTTCGAAGCTAGTAATAGGATATATAAATAATAGTATAGTAATCTAAATATATACTTTAGGTTTTCCTACTACTAGGGAAGATAGTCTATAGTATTTTCTATTATCGACGGGGAGGAAATAACTAACTTTACCTTTAAAGAAGATAGTAAAGTAGTATATATTATACTCTTTAATTTAAATTTATAATTAGACTTTATTAAAAATATTATATTTAAAGACGTATTCCGCGAGGTATATTAAAAGGATACTTTTATTACTAAACGGAGATAGTCCTAGATATCCTATATTAAAAACGTATCTAGGAGAGCTAGATCGACTATTTAGCTTAAAGAGTATAGTCTACTCTATCGGAATAGTAAGGTATATACCCTAGATAGTCTAAAAGCTAAAATATTATACTTATACTATAATAACCTATATACTAGGTACTAGGGTATATTTAGGATAGTAGCTCGTATTAAAAGTATA